>OU343035.1:16675880-16727999 GCA_910593735.2 Ectemnius lituratus | reverse complement strand
GGAAACGAATTAACACACCCGGAGCCTTTTAATTATGGGCCTGGTTGCCTGCGGAGCCAATTTTCCGGTGGCGCGAAAGCGAGAACCCGGAGAGCCAGCCGATTTCCCACGTTTCTCCGCCACTTCGCTCCCGGCGCACTTAATCCGTGTCTCAACTACGGAGCGACCTATCGTGCGAGAGCGAGCTATCAGATTCGTCCTGAGCCACTCGTGCATCCCGCACTTTATGTTCCTGCCCTGTTAATACTCGCGCGAACTTAGTCCTCGCGCGCCCCATCGTCTATTTGAAGCGCGAGCGTGAAAATAGAAGATCAGAAAATCCAATTTGCTCGTGGGATTCCGAACGCTTGATGCACCCAGTATCAGAGAGGAAAAGAGGAAGTAGTTGGAGCGTCAGATCACAAAAGGCTTACGAGACTTGGGCTTTTCCTTCCGAGGAAGATCAAAGACTTTCGCCAATATTGGCCGATCCCGTAATAATAGGAAGTAGGTCGAGTGCATCACACGCGCTCTGATCGAGTGTTCTTGCGATACGCGAAACAGAGGAGCCGTCAGTCAAACAGCATTGTTTCATGTCAATCTCGATTCCTTGATGTGACAGCTGTTCAAAGCATCTTCACCAGAGAGGCACACTCAACTCTGCTCAAACGAACTTCCTTACAACCTAGGATTGTTTTCGATAATCATGACGTCTCTAAACTTCTTAACTCTATAATTTTCGAACTCTTTGTATAAAAGACAAAGTGTATAAAAAATGATTTTTTTAAGGTGAAATCTAAAACCGCTGGCTATTCCATGGCGATTCGCTAGATATCGGACTGTCCCGTTCGTGAAATCGTGCTGTCCATCTGGGCGGCGCGACGTGAGGTTTATGCGCTGGTACGGGTGATACGTATTACCAGGGTGAGCGCGCAGTAAAGGCGTAAAGGCATAAAGGCATAAAGAGGTAGAAGGCATAGCGGGTGCATGCAGTCATCGGCAAATGGAGCATCGACGATTGGCGTCGCACATAGACGAGACGCATGTGAGGGCGCTCGCGCGTATGTGGCGCTCGTTCGCCCTCGGCCGCTGGATAAAATCCTCAAGTGTCACGTTTTACGGCTGCGTCTTTATGCGCCTTTATGTCGGCTACCCTTTATGCCTGAGCGCCGTGGGACGGAAGGAAGAAAGAAGGATAGTATTTCACCGGCATTACGACGATCCGCCGGGCATCAGCGTCTGCGAATGGCCATCCGCCACGGCGTCGTCTCTGAGCCTCGATGTACCATTCCCGTTGCCCGTCTCCCATAGACCTCCTCCCGCAAGGAATATCAACCGCTCCGAAGAAGTCTGTTTCACTTTAACCACTCCTTTGCTTTCGCATTTTCACGCTCTCCGACTCTCCCTGGCTGCGGTTACCTCACTTTGCTTCAATCTGCTCTCGTTTCAAGCTTACAACAAGTCTTATATTCCTTCACCCCCAAAGTGTTGATCAAAAGTGATGAAGGAAAATAGGAATCATACAGATAGGAATAAAACAAGATACAAATTATACTAAATAGATTTATTTTTTGTTTTATGATAGTTAATATTATTAATATTAATTTTTATATTATTCATTTAATAATTGTACATATTTTATTTGTGGAATAGAATTTGAGATTCAAATCTAGCGATGACAATCATATTAAGCTTCAACACGATCGATCTGGCAGCAATCAGTTTGGCAGCTCGACGGTGCTTTCCCGCCGAACTGTATTCCACTTAATTACTCGATCTGGCGAGATGAATAGCCACGATTAGGAGGCGTCCGAGCGAGCCTCACAGCTTCGATTCACGATGAAACGAGTGAATCTCTCGAATGACCAGCTGCAGACTCTTCCCGGAGGAGGGCCAGAACTGAGATTGAAGAGCGGGACTGGTGGATAGGCGTCGAGTTGGCCGAGGGTCTAACTTTAGATATTTCGAGCCGCGTTCACTCCGGTCGGGACTTAAGTCTCCTGTTATGACTGCGAATTCTTTTGCGATAAATCCCCCCGGCGCGTCTGCTCTTCTGCTTTGCTTTCCTCGCATTCCTATCCGCGGTGCGCCGGGCCTCATCGGAATGAAACTCGACAACAAAAAGCCAGTGCAACGAACGTCACTATCCTTCATATTTGTATGTAATACGAAAATTAATCAACAACGTCATCATTTTTTACTAGAAATATGATCGCTTTGCCTTACAGGCAAGTTGAAGCATTTTGCCCGCTCAAGTTACTCGGAACCACGCGGAAGTTGTTGCTGGAATGGTATGCATAGGTTTGCCCTGGAAACGGCGGACGCATATTTCTCGAGGATTCCTCTTGCGGAGTCCCAACAAGCCTGATATATATCTCACTCCTTTTTTTCCCCACTTCCTGTTAATGAGGCCTCGTTAAGTTCAACGAGACGTAACCGCGACATGTATACTGCGTGACACTGGCCCCTCCGTTCCAGCGAATCGATCTGTTTTTCGTCCGAGAGAGGACAAATATTTTTGGCAATCGAGAACAGAGGTCCGGCGATGATTGCATTATTTTAATCCAGCTAATGCGGTCCGCAAGGTCGTCGAGCGTGAATTTGTCTGTGTATTATGCACCGCGCGGTTCACTGGAGCATATTGCCATTTGCAATGTGCATATCGATTTATTAACTATAAGCGTCCGTTGAGATAATGTGATATCGGTTTTGTAAATAATCACTCGGCGCCAACAAATTGCACAGTCCACTTTGATATCGGTGGGTCGTGTGTGTCCCGGCTGGCTAAATGCGATCGGGCGAAAATCGCATAGCGCATTACTCTTTCTGAGTATTCTATGGAATACTTGCCACTTGTTTTATACGTATACCTTAATCACGCCTGGTATTAAATATCAGGCATAATACAGGGCTATTGATGTTTGACAATTATGAGCATAACGGTGGCGATACTCACACTGACATCAAATGTATGTATAGCACATGCAATTGTACGTTGTCGACATATTTGTCCGGCAAAGCAGCTCGCCCTGTAAAATGGATAGCTTCTCGTGGCGGGTGTGACAACTTTTTACTGGTGGCCCCGTTCTTAACTGCGCGCGCGTGTCCATGTGTGTATGTAGTAGACGACATGCGAAATGTGTGTACTACATCACTCGCGCGAGCAAACACATTAACGCGACATTCTCGGCCATTATGCGCACCCGCGTACTCCGGCTTGAAACTTATTGTCAATAATTAACGAAAGAGTGGAGCATGTAAATTCTGGGTGCGCGCGGGTGTTATACCTTACGATCGCGCTGCTCTGGACATACGACTCCACGGTGGCTTATAAACTCTCTACGGGGGTGTTCGATTTTCAATTTGTAACAGCGCGCGACGCCGATGCCCGCCCCCGCTTAATCCTCCGTTTACGAGCCGGGCCGGGCAACGCGATTTTAATCGCTCGATTCCCGCCTCCTATAAAATTCATTACTGTCGCCGTAAACATCTGCTGATCACGCGGCCGCGTGAATTTCGACTCTGATTTTCACCGGTTGGACTCCGAATCCGCACAAATTACCTACATACTGTACTACCTACTACTCGAGTGCAATACGAGCGAGCGAGCTTTTCCCGGCTTTTGCCTGCTATTTCCGGTGGTAGACGCTGAAAGAACTTCGGAGTGAATCCTCGTGTCTGCGTCTCTCCTCGTCGCAACAGATTCCTCATGCCAAACTTCTCGCTGGGAATTCGAGGCGGCAAGTGCTCCCGGCCAGCCTCCTCCCACCCTAAAACGAACAGAGAGGACTCTCTTTTCTTTCTTGTCCGATGAGTTTCTGGTAGGAGAACGCAGTGCACGCTCGAAGAAAGGCCGGTGCTCTTCTTAGGCGCGCGGTGGTTTCTGTGAATTGCATTGGGTGCACGACCCGGCGCGTCTAGACCCACTGATTCACGGGCGGCCTCATTCTCGTGTACTTCCTTTTGTCAGGCATGCCTGCCTGCCACGCGCTTCGAGAGACCAGACGATGATTTCGCGCGGCGGATTCCCCGACCTCCGCCTTGTCACGCGCTCTCCGCGTAATATCGCACGGACAAAACTCGTGATGCTCCCGCAGCTATGTATTCCTCGCATCAGCCTCGACACTTGTAATTCCGCATTTCCAATTGCTGCTTCCAGGCCGACGTTAAGTTTCATCCCTACCATACAATGTCATGATTTCAGCTGTCTGCCATACAAACATATTCGTAAATCTTCTATTATTGTACATAAATACATTTATCCATTTTTCTTCTTTTTACATTACATTCGTTAAAAAGATTAAATATTTTAAATAATTTTGGTATTTGAGTATAAGCATTAAGTATTTTCTGACATACCGAAGGCCAATAATTAGTGCACGGCTGATGGGGGTGAATCTTCCCACTTCCAATGGGGAAGTTTCGTTCGGCTAAATCATTAAGTTTCGTCGGGATGCGTCGAGCGTGAAATGGAACTTGAATCGGGATAAAGTATAGTAATTACCAGGCTTTGGATAGAGCAGCGTCGCCGAAATCTTTCCCCGGAGCCTTTCTATTCTTTCAGGCATGCCGCGGTGTGACGAGGCGATTTCTACACTATGGTACTTGATCGATGCTTCGAGAAGAGCGTCTCACCCTTCGGGCTGCTGGCGCACCGGGAAAATCTTTCTCAGAGAGTTGCGCCACTCATTTGCGTTCGCGCGATTCATTTTTCATGCTAACCAGCGCGGGTGGCGACGGGCAAAGGGGGAGGTAGTGGATCCCGTAGAACGGGGAGTGTACAAATTCATTATAAATTATTTGCCGCTCGCTTCGAATACTCGGGCTGGCGCGGCGGTGGCTCGCGGGACAATGAGCTGGCTTCTCCCATAGGGAATGGATTTCTCTGTCTCCCCCTTCCCTCTCCTCCCTCTCTCGCTCTTATCCCCCTGCACGAAACGAGCGGCATTCTGGTTTCGGCATATTTTCACGGTGCATGGCTAATGAGGAGTGCGAGTTCGCAATGGAGAGAGGGTAGCAGAAAGAGCCGGCTCCAGGAAACGAATCATCAGTAAGGCGGGCCGATCACTAATTCCTTCCGAGTCGAGGACTCCTCTCGGAGAGCACCCTCACCACGGGACTCCGTTCAATCCATTGAATTCTTCTCTCCATCTTCTCCCGCTCCTGACTACTCTTCCGGCGCGTCTCTTCACTTCTCCTCTCTTTCCTCTCACCTTCCACTGCTGCTTCCTCCTCTGGGCAGCGCGTCGGTATTCTAACATCTCATAACAGACTTCCCTCTTATCCTACTCTCCAGCGCCCCAAGACTTCTTCTTCTTCTTCATCCTCAGACTCCCTCGTCACCATCGAGTCTGCCGGTAGCGCGGTCGTCTTTACTTCACGGCTCTTTCGTTCTTCTTCTTCAATTTCGCCGAGCGCTCGTTCGAAGCTCGTCTACTATTGACAAAGGTATGCGTGGCCCTCTTCGTTCGCTCCTAGAGAAACGAGAGTAAGGTGGTACCAAGGTGCGATAGAAGTTAGTGGGGGGAGAAGGAGGGAGGAAGTGAGAGAGTCGCTATCGAAGGATAGGCAAGGTGGCTGGCCGGAGAGGGTGGCTCGAGGGTGAGGATAACGAGACGAGTAGGAAAGGCAGGAGGATGACAAAGAGGCCGACACAATGACTGGCCTTTTCTCGGCGAGGTTTGAATATATCGGCAGGCCATGGAGAGGCATGAATTGGTAATAGAGGAAGTCGAGGTCTCGCCAGACCACCTCCCCCTAGAATCCTTTCTAGCCTCTCTCTGTCCCTCTCGTATTTTCTAAGAGCCCGACCTGACTCCTATCTCTAGACAATTTGTGCCCTTCCACTCCCGCCTCAACCTTCTCCCCTCCTCCTCCTCCTCCTCCTCCTCCTCTCGTTCTTGCTTCTAGTCTCCCTTGCCGATCTACTTCTCACTGGTATTCTCGCAACCCGCTCATTCGTTTGACGCTACCCTTCGACCATCATTTTCTCACGATTTTAAAGAACGCTTCCCATTGCGTGAATGGCTGTCTCATCGCATTCCTCTCTCTCTCTCTCTCTCTCTCTCTCTCTCTCTCTCTCTCTCTCTCTCTCTCTCTCTCTCTCTTTCGCCGGTTAATCGATGCATTGAAGAATGAATCATATTTCCTAGAACTTATGATAATGAAAGTTACTTGGCCTTTTTCGAGTCGGCAATAAGCGCTTGTCGGCGCCTGGATACGAACTTGGAACCCAGACAATTCGGCAATTTAACTGATTGATACGAACCACTTCGTTGGTATTGGCCAATGCTGAGATGGAAGTTGTAGATGAGCTGTGGGGCGTAAATAGCTCCGTAAGATGGAGATGGCGGTGCAATTGAGCATAGACTACAGTCGAAAGGATATGAACTGGGGATTTTCGTGAAGAAGCTGGTCATTATCATAATACAGATCGCGCATTCGATTTGTCCCTTTTATCCGAGAATTTTAAGGCTATGGAAATGAAGTTTATGCACGTCGAGCGGCTGCCCGTCCTTCGTCACTCTCTCGCAAACGTGAAGTAGCCGCTCTCACTTAAGCGAGAGAGTCCCAAGCGTCAAGTGGACAGAAGCGACTTGCGCGAGTAATTTCGGGAGCCCGAGCGAACTTTAACAAGATTCACCCCTGTGAGAGCGCCTCTTAAACGGTACTTGGAAACTTACGCCTGAATTTCCGCAATCATTATGCTTGAAGGGCGTAATGTTCATTTGCATGATGTTTGCCCGGAAACGTCTTCGGGAAATGGGATAGGAGATTGGGCAAGAATGTTGTGTGGGGGAGTCGGCTTGGTTCCATATTAATCGTTGCTTTTGTATTGTTCGATTTACTTGTCGGTTGGTCATCCCAGTGGAAATCCACTTGCCAACGTCCCAACGGGACTGTGTAGGAATTTCTACAGGCAGGCCAGAATTAATTAAAATATACTAGCGTGCGGGGTGAAGTGAAATGTCCATATCACGATAAAGCTTCTACGCCAAATTGAAGATAACTGGTGTAGAAGCCTGAATAAGGGAGAACGTCAAAGAAGTTTCATCGATGCTCGAGACAGTCACTCGGCCGGAAGTGGCTCGCGTTTGGTTTCGATAAGTGGTTGTTGAGAGGGTAAATGGTGGTGGAGAGGATCCGATGAGCAGGGTGGGGGTGCTATGGGCGAAGTAGTGCTGCAAAGGGACAAGGATTTGTTCGTGATTGCCTTTTCGCAGGAAATCGATGTTGGATTAAAGCTTCCCAACTCGCAAGGCGGCTCGGTGTTTCCTCCTTCGATTGCTCTCTCGTTCACAATGTGAATCCCTGGGTGTCTCACCTCGTGCTTCCAATGATTATGAAGGGATTTGTCTCGTCTGCCGATTCCCACAATAAAATCATTTATTTTCATGGCACATGGATCAGTCTTTCTTGTCAGATACTGCTGACTATTCTTTCGAATATAACGTTTTTCGAAAGAAGTCACAAACTTGTAAGCAGGCTGGCCGCGAAAATATAACGGAACTTGCGGTTAATTAGTCCGCTAACCCTCCGCATCGCGCAAGATTCCAGTCTTGGTGAGAATTAAGCGAGGGAAACATATTTTCGTACAAGCCTGCTTCGAGAAAGTGAACACGGAGGGTGGACCAGGAAGCAGGCGAGCAGGCAGGCAGGGGTTGTTGTACGTATAACGGTCGGTGTATACGTTCCCATTTATTCCCTGGACCGAGGTCGGGGTCCTGAACAGTAGACGCTTGCGCCGGCGCACAAGGATAAAGTTTCTTTTCTTAATTTTCATCGCTCCGTTAATTTCTCCGACGCTGCGAGCGAGGTCGCGCCTGCAGCCAGCTCGCGGAAAAGTCGCTCCGAGTTGCAAAAAGAACGGAGAAACCGAGAAATGGTAGGAGAGGAAGAGAAGGGGAAAAAGGGGGACGTGGCTTGGCCACGCTTTCCGGAATTAGGGGTCGAAGAACGCAAATGCGAATCGCAAGGCTGCGAGCAATAAACCCTCGTTTCCGCCGAAAGAGACAATTTTATGAGATGCGCCGGAATTTCTGAGTGGGCGTCATTACCAGCCTCCCTGTTCCTCCTTCCGTGAAGGCGCGCACGGGAAAAAGTGCCGGAGTACGAGCGCACACAGGATATCGTAAATACCGTTCTGTATCGTTGCACCATTTCCGAGGCCTCTAAATTCTTGCTAAAGTCTCCTCGTGGCTCTTCCTGCTGCTGCCCTCTTTTCACTTGATTCCCTGCATTCTTTGTTGCGCGCACTGCCGAACTTCTACGACTACTATATTCCCAGAACTGAGAATGCTATAACCGGTATAAACGAAAATAGAATGTTCAGTAGAGGTGACAAATCGACGAAGTTTAATCAAGTTCGCCTCTACAGTGAAAGATCACCACAGATTTCACCGCTGGATACGAAGGATATTTTCTCAGTAGAGCCGGTATGATTATAGTCAGACCGCCTCTCCGGTATAGCAGTTTCCTATTGCTACTTAATGAAGGAGACGCCGCACCAGCTAATTGCCGTTTCTTATCGTCGAGCGGTACAGTATTCTCCAAGTATTTAATGCGTTCGCCTGTATGCACACGCGAAAGCGGCGAGGAAAAGAATGAGAAAACTCTTTGGAATAAGATCGAGCGCGCAGAGAGTGGATAAAGGAGATATAGTAGTGTTGGTGGTGGAGAAAGTAGGGTGTAGAAAGCTGGCAGGAAAAGGATGTTGGCGGAAGAAGCGGGTCCGTGTCGCTTTTGCGGAATTAAGGGCTGAAGCACATAAAACCCCGAGTACTCGACTCTCTTTCTCTCTCTCTCTCTCTCTCTCTCTCTCTCTCTCTCTCTCTCTCTCTCTCTCTCTCTCTCTCTCTCTCTCCCTCGCGTCCCCCTCGCCATTAACCCTCTCTTTCTTCGTGTGGTTTTCTTTTTTGCGTTGCGTGCCGACAAAAGTGCGCGGCTGGCACTGAAAATGTCATTATGTGATGCTTCTCTCCCTCATTCTCTTACCACTCTTTTTTTAGCGCAATGCGTGCGCGTGCACACACGCGTTTTTCGATCTGAAGTACGCATCCGTGGTGAAGTAAATGCATTGCGTCCGTCTACACCCGACACTGGGCGAGCGTCGGGAAAACACGCGTCACATCGACCTTTTGGAGAATCTTCTGTTGTCGTGGGTCGGCCATCAGCCAAACCATCCGACTCTGTCGTGTCCGTTAAAGTGACTGCGCTATTTTCATGCTGCTCCGTAATAGATCAAGGCAAAAGTATCACATTGCAGCTTGTAAAAAGCAGACAAAAAGTAAAGGGTCTGATGTAAAATGCAAGAGACAAAAATGGTGAATGTAAAAGTGCGAAGTATCCTCCTCTCCCCGCCTCCTGTTTCGCAGTGGATCTCGATTGAAATAGAGAAAAAGATATAGGAGAAGTCCGGGCTCTCGCGGCTACGGTGGGTTAATTTTTCGCACTGCCGCCAGGCAACGAGATATACATGGCAGGTACATAAATGCTAAATACCCGCGGCGCGTCGTGCAGCTTTATTTGCCTGGCGCGGCTTTACCGTTTTGCCGGGCGAGAGATAGTCTTCCGCAGAAAATTTAAAAAGCCAAGAAGAAAGCCGAGCCTGTAATACCACACCGGCGCAGATAGCACGCGCGCTCGAGTACGCACCTCCGCATCCCACGGATAACGCTGCTGTTGCTCTTCTCGTATGTCTGCGATCCTGTGTTCCCGTGCAGCCTCACCTAACCAACGAAAAAATCGCATCCACCCTCCCAGTTATGGAGAGTAGTCGGTATAATCTTTCTCCTCAGGGCGAGAGTTAATATTAACACGCCATCGCTCGATCGATGAAATTACATTTCTCGAGAAGAATGTGATCCCCGCTAAGGCGCTAATCCGATTAATGACTTGTTACACGAGTACACCTGAGAAGCGTATCGTTTGTCTTGAGCCCGAGTCTGCTACTGCATGTTGCTGCTGTTCTTGCACTTGAACATTATGGGCTTTTGGAATGGTATCCACAAATATGTACCTACTACTGTAACGGCGTCTCGTAAATAATTGATCCTACTCAATCGGATTGCGATTCTCCTACGATATTCATTCGATATCCTCGGTCGAAAATGAAAGTACATTGCAAAAATGCACGTGGTGATATCAGCTGGCGGTGTCATTGGAGAATTATGCGAACCACGCCCTAGCCCTGGTCGTTTTACCACTCGTCGCCTCACCACTCCTCGACACGACTTCTGCGGGCGTCTCCTACGCAGCGAGTTCATACCTACCGTACTACTTCATCGCTCCAAACAATTCTTTCTGTGTACAACACAGGCTTTACACGAGACTGAAATAAGTACAGTGTACAAATTTGAACTAAAGCCTGTCCTATAAATGCTATATATTTTTGGCAATCTGACCTTTTTCTTCAATTGCCCAAGTTTAACAACTTGCAGGCGGAAGCTTTTATTCTGGGAAGCTTCGGGTCAAAGGAACCATTAATAAGTCAAATCATTTGTTCAAGAGGAATCTATCAGTCGTTGAATCCAAGGTTTATATCGCATTAAGGAAATGCTTACGACAAATTATACGATATTAAATTTTCCAAGACCTGCGACGAAAAATCGGGCATAGTCTCCAAGCAGTATAAGAGGTTTTCGTACAGGGTAGAGGTTGCTCTCGGTCTCGGCGTCCTCGGACACACCCTGTGTGTATAGAGAGACGCCGCGGCGGTTTGCGCGGGTAGTAGGTATCTCACGGTAAGTCTCTCTTGGCGTGTTGGCTGTATGCGTGTGGATGAGTTTTCCCGCGCGCGGCAAGCGACTCGTCGGCGCGATTGGCGGATCGAAGTCGGCGCGGGCGCGAGGCCGTTAGCCCTGGTGCTCGCCTCGCCGCCGCTGGAGGGGTCCGCATCCTCTCTCTTCATCTGGCGAACCACCGCCGCAGGAGCGGCGGGGAAGCGACGCGGCATCTGAGAGTGAGTATGTGTGTATGCACGTGCAGCCAGACATTCGCTGGAATGTCAACGGCGGTTGTGCGGCGGCGAAGAGGCTCGGAGGAGGGCAGAGTAGAGCAAAGCACACCAGAGCAGAGGAGAGCAGAGCAGAGCAGCGGAGAGCAGACGGGCATCAGATGAGAAAGGAGAGGGGAGCTGACGGCTTGCTGGTGGCCCGGGAGGGCAACGCGCAGAGCATGGTCGGCGGGGAAGTGGTTGGCGGGCCAGGGGCAAATGGAAAGTGCGCAGTGAGCGCGCCGAGAGCAGCACGGAGGGGAAGGTCGATGCAATAGTGGCGGCGGTGGCGGCGGTGGCGGCGGCGGCGGCGGCGGCGGCGGCGGCAGCGGCGGCAGCGGCGGCAGCGGCGGCAGCGGCGGCAGCGGCTGCGGGCGTAGTACGTAGCGGAGGCATAGTATTACTACGCAGCACCGGGATACTACGTAGTATCCGAGAGAGAGTGTAGTGCCCCACGGGGCTGCGTCCATTGATCCCCCGGACTCGCTCTCTTTTCCTACCACCACCGACTCCCGGATCTCCTCTTCGCTCTCGTGCGCAGTCCGTCTACCTCCGTCCGTTTCTACTTGCTGCCTCTGCTGAGACGCGGGCGTTTGCGCGCTCTCGCTCCGCGCGCTCTTACCCGCCTTTTCCCCCTTTCGCACTGTCTCTCGCTTCCGCTCGCCTAGAATCGCCCGCACACGCTCTCGCGCACTCTCCCGAGATCCCACGCGTTCGCCTTTCGTTTACTCGCTCTCCGGAGAGCTAGCGCTTTCCCTTTCTCTCTTTCTCTCCTGTCTTCCACTGTTAGCCACGACGCTCTTGTCCTTCCGAGACGCGCACCCCTCTTTTCGGTCCCGACGCTGACGGCGGCTGCCTTTCCACTCCTGCCGGCGGCCTCTCCACCGCACTCCATTTTCTTCCAATTTCGTCTCCTCTTTTTCCATACATCGCAAGGATCCATCCCTCGCATCTCCGGACTCCTGTCCTCGCCGATAGTGTCTCCCTGACGCTCTGCCAGAGTAGAGTATAGGAACACCGATGCTTCTCTAGCCCAGAAGGTTCGATTGGGATCCATCCCTTAAGCTCGAATCACGCCGACGGATCTGCCCAACTTTCGTCTGGATCCGGCGAAAATCCAGCGGAGTAGAGATCAAAGGTACGGGCTGGGAATGGAAGAAAGAAAAGGTGTCGGAGATATCCTCCCTCGACTGAGCTGGCGGCAGGGTTTTCTTCCAAGAGAGCTTGCGAGCCGACCTTCTCTTGGAAGGGTATCGTAATCCTACTTGATCACCCTTCTCTCTTTGCTAGCATGTCAGCTGGGAGGTTCGTCCACTTCAAAGTTATTTACTGAAGCGTACTGTTTCTATCCGCTCGCGGTACCAGTAGCGACGTATCACGACCTTCTGTTTCATCGGCTTTAAGTGGCGAACCGTACTTTTGCCCATCATTACGGGGGAGATATTCCTACGAAACTTTAGATTTCCGCCGGACCTCATTGGCCTTCGAGCGTCGGTCTATCCGCTCGGCTGGCTTCGGCGCCGTTGAGCACGGAGGCAAACAGTCTTTTCCTCCTCTTCTTCCTCCCTCTTGCAATTTGCATGCCACCGGCCAAGAAAGAACCTCGCGGAGCTAACGAGCGAAGATCTGATAATGCTGAAACTCAGGCTTCGAGTGGCGAACGCGCGAGTCGAGCCACTCAATAACTTCGGGATAACAAGGTGTATTAGTTAGACGCCGGGGAGAAAGAGAGGTCGAAACACACTGGCCGAGCGAAGAGGCAAAAAAGAGAAGGAGTGATCGTGTTCATTCAGGAAGGCTGCCGGCGGAAACACGCCGGTCGTGATCGGTTGGGCGTAAACAGAGCGAGTGAGAAAGCGTCGGTTCGCTTTAATCGGACAGTGGCACTCGGCAGTAGACGATATAAGCGTATATCGGCACTAACGTCTCCAACTTTTCCTCGATATTTCCACGCTCAGTCTGGTTGAGAAAGATAGCGGGCGAGCGTGTATTAACGCCCACGTCTACCCAAGCCCGATGCAATAAGACAAGATTAGCCTGCACGCTCCTTTCTCATGCGGCTCACCGGGTGGATCGCCCGAGTCTCTCTTTCCCGTCGATGACTCCGCGCGCCGTGGAAATTTTGCGCGCGACGCTTGCTCGCACGACGCGTCCGTTTGTTTTCCATGGCAAGGTTCAAGGTACGCCGTACGTTCCGCTCTCTCGGAGTTCAAGGCGATAGTGTGCGGCGGATGGGCTCGTAGGGGCGCCCATTATGCCCCGCTGCCAGCAATCACACGAATTGTTTTCCTTGGTTGGATTTGTCTACATACCGCGCGGCCAACGCTCGCCAAATATTCATGCACCTTTTTCACTGGGGAATTATATAATCTCATGATACTGGACATAATTAGTATATTATTATTATTAAAGCAGTACGCATGGTAGGTATTTTCATAGAGTGTAAAACCTGCACGAATATACATACGCAAGCCACTAGGACCGGGATATTAAGTAGAATGTAGTAGCCAGACGTAGCGGTGCAACAATGGATCGACGCACGGGAGCGTTCAATCCCAGAGCGTACTCGCTCGCTCGCCTGGGCAAATTTCAGTTTTCACATGGTAACCGGAGTCATTTTCAGCGGAATACGCTTGGCTCGAGCCCCACGTGAATATAGGCCCGATCGTACTTGCCATGGTACGCAGTGCGTGGTGCGGCTTGTGTGCAGTGAAATGGAGCCGGCATTGGAAAGTAGGTACGGCCGTGTTTACAAACAGTAAAGAGTGGTAGGAGGGCGCGGGGTCGGCGACTAGCGCAAGAGCGAGCAGAGGTTGTAGAAGGGCGAGGGTGCAGTGGGGATGGCTTTGCGACAGAGAGAGTGAGAAATGCGAGAAAGAGAGAGGTTGCCGAGGGTGCAAAAACCCCGACGGCGGTGGGTTCTACGGCCTACGCACAGCCGCATCGTTTATTGTCCCCTTCTTCCAGAGTGCGTCGTACCGAGAGAACGCTCTCCTATCCCTCCTCCCCTGTTCTCTCTTTCTCTCTTTCTCTCTTTCTCTCTCACTTACTCTCTGCCAGTCGCCCTGTCGACAATCCGACTCTGTCCACCGGCGCGAGTTTCGAATTCCCGAGCCACTCACCCTTCATCCCATGGGGAAAATCCACCCTCAACTCGTCCTCTCTCTTTCACACTCAATGTGCCCCTTTTTTTCCTCTGTTACTTATTCCAAACCCCATGAAAATTGCAATGCTTTGAATGGACAGTTTCAACGGCCAACGAGGATTGTTTATAGATCTATACAAGATTGTTTAATATAGTTCGTTGTTGCCCCAAAGTCAGTGATGGATTTCACGAATTTACTTCGCTAAAACTTGCAGGTGAAATGAAAGAGTTATGGAACCTTTTTTTAGACATCGATTGGAACGTTTGCAACCTTAATATGGTACTGCGCAGCGGATTCATCGGTAGTGCCATATGCGTAAGTTTGCCTCGATTCCCATTCACACACGCCGACAAGGGTGATTGTGCCTGGACTCTTTGCGACTGCTCCCCTAGACTACCAGCCCCTCTGCCTTTTTATGCTCCGCAGTACTTCCTGCCATCGAACGATCCCTGGCCACCGGCGTAGTCACGATTCCCTTCGTATTTTGCATCGAAAGCATTAATGAGATCTACCTTTTCTTGCAAACTACTGTCCTAAGCATTTCGTGTATGCACTAGAAATTGTACGAGTACACGTGTTCCTTTTTCCAGAATAATTTATGATATTCCAGAAGTTACGCTGCCCGGGAACACATGTTACTGTTTACGCAACACTCTGTATTTATGACTGTAAACAAAAGGGCAGGCTTGATTTATCAATTTGCAAAGGACGGCAATCAAAAAGCGTCGGGAAAGTGAGACCGGCATCACGAGCGGCACAATAAATCGAAGCTTCCGCGTGCTCTTTGCTGGGAATTCGCCCATATTTATGAGGGTTATTCATTTGGCTTACGTTTGCGAAAGTTCGCCGTGTACCTAGGTTCTCTAGGTAGGCAGGCAGACGGTAGTGGCCCAACGAGCGTCGAGCAGCGTTACTTTGCATTCGCGTTTATGTTATTAGGACCGTTTTCATAAATCGCCCAGTCCCGCTCACGAGGGAAACTTTTGGTATACGAAGCCTCGAGCGTCTGGCGTTTTACGTTCCGTTAATTAGTTGCATCGCCACCCTCTTCGGACTTCGCCTCCACCTTGGCCTCAGCTTGGCAGCTTCCCTCCTCCACCTCCCTTTTCATCCCTCCTTTCCATCGTAGCGCTAGCGATAGTTTTTCGCTGCAAGTTCGGATCTCGCTTCTCCACGAGTGCTGGGAAACTCTTTCGGGATCTGGTTTCTGTAACATGGAAGAACACTCCCTTCCTCGAAACTTTTATCTCGAGCTGCTCCACCGGCACTCTCGCGCGCTCACCGAAACCCCTCTCCCTTCGTAGATCAGCCGCGAGAAATTCCAAGCGAAATCTGTCGCTCGCAGAATGGATATAACGGGACGTCAGGGCGATGGCAAATTTGCCTGTCGGCTCTACCCGCAAATAGGGAGATCAGCCTGCTGTGGTGATGTCAATGTTCTGGTCGTTTCCTTTCATTAATCGACGTTCTTTGGTCTATTGCGAGCGCGGAGGTTCGCCTTCACAAAAGTTCGGGCTCTGAATGCAATAGTGAAAGGCTCCAGTTTTTCGTTTACATTTAAGGCCATAGAAATGCGTTAAAGAGGTTTTTAATATCTGCCGCAAATAGCAAAACCAGGTGTTCGGGTACGTTCTAAATAGAGCACGGCATACTTTCAAAGGGCCGAACAGTTTTCTGTTTGCGTGCATTTCGAACTAGGTCGGAGTGTGAAAGGGGTTGCAGGACTGCTGCGAGAGCATCTCAGCCGATTGCATCCTCTCGACAATAACGTATCTTCCGAGGCAATGAACCGGATGATTCTCGAGTGGAAAAAAGATTCGACTGATTTTCGCGCCCCATCACCAAGCGCATCTCGCGGGAGCCACGTGAAAATGGATTCGCCGGTGTTTTAATCGCTCGGGAGTTGGAATTGAGAGGTGGGTGGTGGTATGCGCGAATAAATCTAAACATATTGCGCTAAAAGTGAAGCGGATGGTTGAATCAGGCGAGAAATGAGAGCAAGGGTAAGGCGGCAAGGGTATAGCACGAGGAAAACAATGGTATCAGGCTGAAGAGGAAAAGAGACGCGATGATAGGTGGTTAGATGGGTAGGTCGAGACTCTAAGCCACATCGCAGACGTGCCTGTGGGAATAGAAAATCCCCGTAGAATGGGCCTACACCCCATCGTCGGCGCTCCATTTATGTCCAGGAGTGTAGACACCTTGTGTGAAGTCTGACTGAGCTCGGAGTCGAAGTAAGAGAGAGAGAGAAAGGAAGGGAGAATTCGCGCCAGTCCTAGAGGGCGAGACGTCGGCAGAACGGGAAGCGGGAACGGGGTTTGGCGTGTCGAAGTGCGAGAGAAAGAGAGGACCACTGGCACAGACCGAGAACGGACGACTTCGGATGGAAGTGAGAAAGCGAGAGGAAGGAGCGCTCGGAAGAAGCGAGAGGGTGGTTTAGGGCCTGACCGAGAGAGGGAGATGAAAAATCGTCTGTGCGCAGGGGTTCCAGGGCGTTCACCCAAGGGTGGGTCCAGCTCCAGACACAACACTCACACCCCCCTTTTTATGGGGTGGTAAAGTGCCCCTCTCTCCTTGCTCTCTATCCTGTTCCCCCTCTATCCTCTCTCTCTCTCTCTCTCTCTCTCTCTCTCTCTCTCTCTCTCTCTCTCTCTCTCTCTCTCTCTCTCTCTCTCTCTCTCTCTCTCTCTCTCTCTCTCTCTCTCTCTCAATCCCTTTTGCGTCCTCTCCGGTTCCGCTTCTCCTCTTTCAACTTCAACCCTCGTCTCCTCTTTCTCCGGGACGCTGTCCCCTCGGCGGCACCCCTCTTCATCCCTTCCAGCAAGGATGGTCGAGTACGTGCGTTTACGTTACGCCCGGCGTTATTGCGTTTTGTTGCGTGGCACACGCGCAAAAAGTGTGTCCTGTGTGTCCGCTGCTCGGCTCTCGCTCTCTCCACCACAAGTTCTTCTCTCCCTCTGACTTCTTCACTTTCTAGCAGCCTCTAGTGTCTGACTATACGAGATATAATCTCCCTCTGTCTCCAGTTTAACTACCCTTTACCTTTCCTACACACTCTTGCTTTTCTCCTGCGCGTTTTCGCACGCATAATACGCCGTGTCCAACGGCAGTATTTTCGCACGAGAATATATCACCCCGGACCTTCAACGGACTGCATTATTCGCCACCCGATATTTGCGGATGTTGTGCCGGAATCGACAAATTTTCCGGCACACTTGGAATTACTCCGCATGGCAGCACGCGCGCGCCTTAACGCTCGATTGCACGCTCTTTATGTTTTATCAATTCCGGAAAGCAATTTGTAGGGCATTTATAGCGGGAAGCCCGAATATTCTTCCGTGATTTCTTCCGGCTGCTTGCTGGCCTTTGCTGGAAGGCGACAGGTCGCGTCGAGCGATTCTATGCGATCGTTACACGATCGTAAAGCAGGGAGAAAATAACAGGAGGCGTTGGCGGCGGATGAAGGGGTGTCGGGGAAGTCGTAAAGCGTGGAGAGTACTTGTATGGATATACAGTGAGTCCCAACGTGAAATCACGAGTTCATATGGACATTAATTACTTCGACGCTAGTTTGGATTTTCAAGTGGGCATTGTCTGAGTGCCGCGACATTCGGCCTCGGCGAGTACCAACCCGTTCGGCGGTTACGAGCGCATCGAGTTTGCATGTAATTTGGCTAATTCGCCAATTTACGGTCAAAGCGTCCCGCAGCATCACTTGGCGATGAAAAACCTTGCACGGTATAATCGTATGGAACATGCCGCGCATCAGTCGACAGAAACTGTTTCAATGTTCCTCCCATATTCCTGTTGTTCCGCGATGGTATAAACGATAGGTTGTCTGGTATAAAATCCGCTTCGGATTAAGGACCGCTTGAAGTCAGCTTGTAACGTTGCTTCAGTGGATCGTCAAATGCTGTGAATTCGTTGGAAAACTGGTGGACGTCCGTAAGGTCACGCGTGGTAGAGTTGTCTGTAAAAATCAGAGAGGTACATATCTCGGGCGTACGAGTGGCCGCCGTGGGCAGCAAAGAGCGAGAGAGGGTTAGGATGAGTTTGAGAGCCTTTGTAATTAAACACCGACAAATCCGAAGCGGCGGCCCATTAAAATATCCCCTAACGAGTGGTGGGACCCACCCCGTAACCACCCTGTCTGGCGCAACAATGACTCACACGCGCCACCGGGACACTTTTGCACGCTTCTGATCCTCGATCGCTCGCTCGTTCGCCAACGCCGCACGCGCGTCCGGCACTGCCCCTGCCCTGCTCTCCTGTCCACCTGTCCATTAAAATTCTGCGGAATTCCATTTGGCCCTTCTGTGCGCCAACTTCCCGAAGCCGTTCATTAAACTGTACGATTTGAATGTAATAATAAAAAGAGCGGCCGCGAGCGGCGTGTTCGTTAAAGTTAGAGAAAGCGCTGGGTTGCATTTTTAGCTTTGCAGACTATGCGGGTAGAATAGCACGTTCGACGCTGGGCGAGCAAATTAAGTAGGGAAAAAGTTCGTATCGGCTGCGCTTCTTAGGGACTATCGAACGATTCTTCGAATCGGACTCAAGTAGACTCAGGCACGAACGTCGGGTAGCAAATTTTACTGAATGCCTTTTACAAAAGAAGCAAATGGAGTAAGGAGAGCTAATTGTGCGAACCTCGTTCCACCCGTAGCCTTATCGAGCGTCACTTTGTATAACTGTGCTTCGGCTAATGATCCGGCGAGCGCAATCTTCTCGGAATGAGCGTACGCGTGCTGTCGTTGTTGGACCCGCTCTTGTTTTTCCGAATTTCACAAGACAAAACCGAGATTAACGAGTCACACTTGAAAGTTGTAATTATGTTTTTTACGACGACGTAAGTGGATTACCATAACTCGGCAGCTGGTTGGGCGTTGGTAGAGCCTGTATTATACCGTCTTCTTGTTTGCCTCCCGTCTCCCTCTCTGCAGGACGCGCGCGCGCGCGCAAACACACACAGTTACAAAGTTTGTGTTCCTCTTTTTCGCGGCTCATTGTACCAGAGCGCACACTCGAAGTCACGAGTGGCTACCCTCTTTTCGCCCGTCTACATTTTTTTCATTTCTCCTTCTCTCTCTCTTAACTTCCACTCTGCACTGGGGCATGTTAGCGAGCTACGAATTCTTTTGTCTTCCTCCTTATCCACTGTGTAGGCAATGTCGGAGGCTGCGCCTTGTTTAGACAGGTTCAGTGAAGCAGACATTGACGCGTGCTATCCTGAGATCTTCAGCTCCTCCTCGTCCTTGCCTTCCTGATCCTTCCTCCATTGGCCACTTTCAGGAAACCTGTAATCCTCCGGCCAGTCCTTTCAATGAATGTATCATCAGCCTTGCCAAACAACCGGCGAATCCTTCGTTCCTGTGCAAAGAAATTGTTGATCTAGGTCAAGCGTCTTGTTTACGCTTCCCCTTCAAAGAAAGACTTTTATGAAGGATGGGATTACGGTGCGACATGGATGCCAAACAAACCTCTGTACAACGCAACAGTTCTGGTTCCTTGGGAGAATAAAAGAGATTTGCTCGCAGTTTCGGCAATGATACTAAATCAAGCGGCAAATCGTTTCTGCTTTTTAAATCACCGACAAGCTCGGTAGCGCGACGAAAGTTTCCTGGAAACACTGCAGAATGTAAACTGTTATATTACACTTGCGGAACTCTCTTCTCGATCTAAAGTGCCTGGGTCGCTCGGCCGTACGCGACGCTGTAGCGCACAAAATACAAATAATCGAGGAAGCACACGAGGGTGCGTCGAGGAGAGGCAAGAAAGCAAGAGTCTTATAGCCCAATATTTTATTGGACCACTTTTACGACCATCCCACCACCCAGAGTCGGGATGGTGCACTGGTTATTTACTTGCACTTGCTCGAGCATCCTCGCAGTACCAGTGAATTCAAGCTGACTGAAAAACTTTATACCACCTGCGTATGCATATCGAATTATTCCGTACATTCGATGCTTTTTCCAGCAATATTTACAAATCACTTCAAGTATATATTTTCCTTCGAAAGAAAATGTTGTACTATTGATGTTACATAGGTCTATAACATCCTTTAAACACGCTATTAATTTGTGGCGAATATATATACTGGGCGTTTCAATGTCAGGAAAACAAATAGCATTCTGAACTCTTTTATTAAGGGAGAGGGTCCATCTGTAATCACATAGCTCGTCTTGGCCTTGTCGTTAGAGATGCGCGCGTCTTCGTGTGTTTACCCCGTCAGGAGAGGGCGACTAATGAATACGAGGAAATCTTTCAAGCCGCTCTCCCTGTGACCGGAATTCCTGATCGAATCCTCCCGCGGCTTTCAAAGCATGGGTTTCCGGGCGCAGTGGCCATGGTCCGGTTAACAAAAAGTCGACTGGGGTAGATGAAAAGAGAGAGAAAACTAGACGAGCTACGGAGATAAATCCAATTTCGTGGCCTTAACCCTTGGCCAGGAGCGGTGGCTCGGCCGTCAGTAGCTTCCGGCGTTCGCTTTTTTACGCACCTTTTTCTTTTCAATTTTTGCCCCCGCGAGCGAGACTCGCGCACGTGATTTATGCGGTAGAAGTAGAGAAGGGGTTGACGCAGGGGGTAAGGCGGCCGCTTCCTAATTACGGGATGAGAAAGAATTACCCGGCTCGTGGTTGCTTCCCCAAAGGCATGTAGGACGGGGCGTCGACGGTGGCAATGGCAGGCAGCCGGGTGGTTCGCCCGGGCCAGACGTGTGAAAATGTTACTGAAAAATAATGTATATTCATAACTCGCCGCCTATGCGGGACCACTCGTGCGTGTGTCTGCACTCATCTCTTTCTCTTTTCCTCCCCCTTTACCCTTTCTCCTTCTCACTTCCAGTCCCCGGCCGCGTCCCAGCGCAATCCTGGAAATAAAATGGGCCGCAGCGCGTGTTCCCTGCGGATGAAGCGCGCCCACCAGTGCGTGCATTATGTCTTATAGAAAAATATTACTGGCGCAAAATTGCGGATGGGCTCGCCCTCCGCCGTGTATACCCCTGCCCCTCGTCGTTTTAATTCCTCCGGCAACCCGTAACGCTGGATATTTTGAATTAATGCATTCGCCTGTACTCGTTTCGGGATATGAGAGAGAGAGAGGAAGTGCACTCCCCATTGAAATGTTCTTCTGCGCAACGTGCATTACGCTGGGCATGCGGATCAGCCTAGCGCGAAATCTTATTTACACGTTTTCACATGGAACCCCGGCTACTATTGCTAACAACGTTATACCGAGTGGGTATTGTGCGGAATAGGGATCGTCTGGCAGGACACATGTTAAGATACAAGAGCACTCATGGTTTGAGCGTCGCCCAGATATGACTACCGAAACGAAGCCCTGTGCTCTCCGGTTTTCTTTTAAATGAGGCTTCGCATTGCGCCGGATTTCCCTGCTCTTCGTTTTTCGCCTTTCGAGATAAACGTGGCTTGTTGTATACGTGCAGTAATTTAGCGAGGCACGATAAGCAGCCCAATTAGGACAGCGACAGATGGTACTTAGGGGGTGGGATCGGGCCAGAGAATACCGGGGAAGATTGGGATTCGCTGGAGAGAGAGTCTATCAGGGAACAGTACGAGAACGTACTGAGCCGCAACGAAGCATAAGGAAAATGTAACGAGTTTCCAAATACTCTCATTATCCCGGTTACCGTCGTCCCGGGCGTTTACGTCACTCCAAATTGCGGGACGCTTACCGGCGCACGCAACACCCCTGCTACAGATATTTCCGCTTCGTTGGAAAAAGCGAAGTCTCGTCCGGTGCGCACGGCAGAATTAACAAATAAATAAACTCGTCCCTCTGAAAACAGTGCTGGAACGAATGACGGTCTCGTTCGTTCTCTATTTTTTAAAGAAAACCAGTCGTAAATCAAGAGAGCCTGGCGTTTCAATTAAAGCAGGAATTCAGAGCTTTCTTTGACACGTGGTATTAATCACGCAAGATTAATACATCATCAGGGATGAGAGGAGCGTGGCTGTTGAGTGGGAGCTGCTTATCCGGCGAGGAATGAGTCCATGCTCTCGGGAGGTCCAGTTAGCCTGAATTTCCATATCAGCTTCGGGGGCATCGAAGTTTTCCAGGGGGTTGCGCAGGAGCGCGTGGCGCGCGGTTTGCTAGCCGCAAAGCGCAGGGGGGTTGCTGCGAGTGGAATTGCAGTGCGGTGCAATCCCGGCCCGAGGTATCGCATATCGGGATCGCATCGGCACCTCGTGGCCCGACGATTCGTGGAATTTCCATTGGAGAAATGTGGCGCGGCACGGTAATAATGCCAGTGCCGTAATAAGCCGAGGGGTTCCGGTCAGCCGAGGTCAGACTGCTACGTGTGTAGGGAGGACATGTGCGCGCGTGCATCGCCAAGCACTCGAAGGGGTGGCCTTCGACGGGAGCCGAGGGTCCAACGGACCCTGACTCGGTCGTCGAACTACGTGGAAACGAACTTAACCTCCCCTGATATGCTGTCTCCCTCTCGAGAAAGGGGAGAACCGAGTACCCGCTCTGCCGAGGTGGCGCCGAGCTCCGCTGGGATTCTCCTGGCAATAAAGCAGCCGGATTAACACTCCCTTCAGGTCCATCCGCAGCCACCCCGTAGCTGTTTCTAGGCTCGCAACCGCGTTTACTGTCTTTCCTACCGGTCGCTACTCGCCCATTATTCATCTATCTTAAACACGTTCGTCGACATCGAGGTCGCTTCAACCGGACCCCTATTTTATACGCTTGCTCCACGTCGTAACTTTTATGCTGTTCTTCACTAGTTCAAGTTAAATGAATCCTGCCGTTACTACACAAGTTAATCAAATCAATGAGACATTTCTCTTGGATTAATAAAAAGGTCTTAATAAAAAAGAGACACAAGCGACCCTTTTTAAACATTCAAGTGTAAGTTTCTAAAATTGTAAAGCCTGGCTCTAGTCAACAAGGTATCTGTGAGGGGTTGCCAAAGACAAGGCAGCGAAGCAGGGTGGCCCTACAAAGGTGATTTAACTCAGTACTAACTTCGTGCGCTAACTCGATCGGACTTGTGTCCCACTTGGTGGTGTCAGTTCGAAGGAAAAGCAGAGAGACAGTGGCTCATGCGAGTGGAGTCTGCTCCAATCTAACCCGACCGAATGACTGACTGACTGGCTCAGTTCTCTCACTCTACTGTCTTGCATCGACCTCCCCTGTCGAAATAGCCGTGGAATTCAACACACGGATTTCCTAGTTATTATTCGGTTATCCCTGGCTGGAAACGCTTCTGCCCCGGCAGTACATGCAAGCGTGATGGGAAAGCTTCATTGCGAGAAGGGTGGCACCGATAAACATGGGGTTGAAAATGAGCACCGGTGGCGCATCTCATGCTGGCGAATGAAGTCCACTATAGTGCGCCACCCATCCCACCCGCACTCACCGTTCTCGGTTATTATTTCATATTCGAAGTAAGAGCACGTGTACAAAGGGTCTCTAGTTTCAAGAGGGCCCTTGTGCGCGCGCGGGTAAACGTACATGTAATCGGGCGTACGTGATGAAGCGTCCGAGCAAAACGCTGTGCTCGTCGACCTGGGAGGGTGACTGAGGCTCTCCTGCTACCTAACGTAATAATTTCATTACGCTGATCGTGCCGATATGTCCACTGGCCATGCAATGTTTGTCTTTGTCTTTACGATATCGTGACTGTGAATCGCCAGTGGTCGGCCGCGCAGGACGCACAACACAGCCTGGTTTCGTGGAACGGTAATTAATCGGCACGCTGTAATTTCAACGCTTGATGACTAAGAGGGAACAGGGGTGGCAGGCTGGCGACCGCCAGGTTTTTTCGCGTCTCCTATCCATTTCACTCGACTCTCTGGTGAGTCAATTTTTATGGAAAGCCCTGTGTCCCTTCATCCGAGGAATACTACGAATATAAACTTAGTAGGCGGTACGCGAAAGGTTTTAATTGATCGCTGGGAATCATAATGCGGGATAAGCGAAATGATTAATAACCCCGCGTACACTAAACCGTCGTAATCTTACTGGATTACAGCCGCAATATATACCAGTGCGATCCTCTTCGCTAATGATTAACATCTCTGTAATAATGGTTTATATTCACTTGGCATGATCTCCTATATCTTCATTCAACGATTGCCTCCAACCCCCGTTAATCAACCTTCTACTTTTTCTTCGGTAATTATTCTTGTTCCAATCTCGCGCGTATTTTTGCGCTCGACTGAAGTATCCTTTGGAGGAGAGGATCAAGTGAATCACCCCTTTACGAAGTTCGTCCTTACTTGTCGGATCGTTACCAAGAGACGTAACTAAGTAACTCGCTCCCCTAGTCACCATGAACTACTTGCTATTCTTTGGTCACCGGCTTCGAGGACCAGCCACGAATGCCTAATTACGTACGATCGCCAATAGAGGGACGAGAAAAATTCGCCAGTGGGGTTCCTACCCTCGGTATACCTCGCCTCATCCCAGAAGCGTCCGAGAATAATCGTCGTCGTTGCTCGCAAAAAATTGCCACTTTTTTTCGGTGCTTGTACCCGTTCTCCTTCCCATCTTTAACATGCTAGGGTGGCGGTGTAAACCATCCTCGGAATGACGCTGGCCTCATGGCGGGGTTGATGGTCGGCGGTTGGCGGCCCCGTGGGGGTGGTGCAGCAGCAGCGAACGTAGTCGGCGGAGAGTCGAACAAATGCCGTAGGCTTTGTTTTAATTGCGGCGTTTGTTCGCTCGCGCTTTATAAATGCCTCTCGTCGGCTTCCCTTCTCGGTGTGACCTCCTCTCCCTCTTTCACTCGGCCAGCTTCTTCGTTCGTTCCTCCTATGCTCCCGCCAACCTCTCTCCTTTTCCCCCATGTAAACTCGATCTCTCTTCTCTCAATTTTGCCCTCCTACCCGGCCCGCTGCCCGCCCGGACCGCATCCACTTCGGATGTGGCGTTACAAGATTGACACAGGTGAATCCTGTCGGGGCAGCGATGCGGCAAATGTCGTTACTCGTGCTCCGTTACGAGGTGACAAAGACCACAACGAGACCTGAGAGCGTCACGCGCACTCCTCTTCTTTTTTGGGGCCGAGGGGGTAATTTCAGACGCATTTCGCAAGCCGCGACACTCCTCGCTCTACCCTGTGAGAAACGGAGATAGAGCAAGAGGGAGACAGAGAGAGCTTGTTGGAACTGGTTCTGCCGTATACCGCCGGGATGCTGGCCGATCGAAACGAAAATATTTTGAGCCCCGCGCACCTGGTCACCTGGTTTTTTCGTCAACGGTCAACGCTTCCTGCGCGCTCGAACATTTCACCTATAATCATCTAATGACTGACGCGGCGTCTTTCCGGTTAATTCATATTTAATTAGCACAGTGCGCCGATCGTATCTTGATACGAATTTATTTTGTTTGAATGACCAAGTTTAATTGATGCTACAACTGATTGTATTTTGACTGTAATCAGTTGCGCTCTGCGATTCCTGTTTGCCAATCGCTCGACCATTGCTCCCCTCTGTCAGAGAATATCATGAGCCGATGATCAAACATGACAAATGCCTGTTGATGTGTACCGGGGTGCAATTGATTTTCCACCGATCGATGGGAATATATAATTTCGTATGCCTAAACTGAATTCATTTTGATTTACTTATATCCTGCATTGTATTCACGCATAGCAGTTTATGCAGCAATTCGAGTGCCTGGGATTTCTCTGGCGACAATCCTCCGTTGATTAACGTTGGGGATTGGGATCAAAAATCAAGATTCTTAACGCGTGAGAGCGTTCGATTATTAGTTGAGCATTACTGGGTTCAACGAATGGCATGCTAGTGCACAAAGGCTCGTTATTCTCCTCGGTAACGCAATGGGTAAAATCCTGGCAATAAGTCTCACTTTAAACGAGCACTGATTAGCTCTTATTCAACAAGAGATTCATTTAACGGCGGTACTCCGTATGACATCAGGGAAAGAAGGAGAAAAGTTAAGGGCGCGATAAACATGGTAGATTGTACCTGTTGCAGGGGATCCCTTGTGACCGCAGCCTCTTGCAGCCATAAATTCAGAAGACCTTCGGAGCTTGTATAAGCTCTGATTTAGAACCTTTTCGCACTTGGACCTCTAGCCTCCTACAAATCGGTTTAGGTCTTTGTTACACAAGCCTGATTTCCAGGCCACTCTCCAATGATGTACGTTATTGGTATCGTGATATCATTTTATTTTTCATAAACAAAACTCTTTCGAACTTCTTACGACTGGGAAATATTTTTCTTCAGTAATTTAACATATTTTGATATTGAGTAGACAGCCGAGTATTCTTATCAATGCTCGCCGACGACTACTTCGAGAGGAGAGATTAAGGAAACCGGGAAATACTCTTACGAGAAATCTGCCTGACGGGTTTCGGGGGATGGGGAAGAACGTCGGGTGTATTTCCGTGGCGTCATCGATCATGCAGTAGCGCTCCTTCAACCTCGATCAAAATTCGAAGAAAATATTCTCATAATTACTGATAGAACCAGGTAAACGCATTGGAGTGAGGGGAAAAAGTGGGAAGGAAGTAATGCTTAAAACGAGAGAACAACGGGAGAAAGAAGAAGGAAGTAGTAGTGGGTGGGAATGGTTTGGGACAGTGAAATACGCGGCGTGGTGCCAGACAGACAGACAGATAGACAGACAGACAGACAGACAGACAGACAGACAGGCAGAGGAAGAAGGAAATCTAAGAGGAAGGGAAGCAGGGGCACCGTTCACATCGGGCTTATGGAGAGCGAGAGACGCCTGCGTCTGACTGCTAAGGGGTAGAAACCCCTACCCTTTTTTCTCTATCTCTGCCAGACGGAAGACTACCAACTTCTCGCATATCCCCTCTTACCGCGATCTTCTTTTCTCCTTCTTTTCCAGAATCATCTCTTCTTTCTTGTCCTTTGAGCTTCCCCGATAATCTCGTGCATTGCGCGATTACCTTCCTCCCTTGTCAGTTTACTAGCTTTCTGGATGGTTATGATATTTCAAATATTATTGTAAGAGTTATAATGCTCACTGAATTTTACTGAGAATTTAATAAACGCGCGGGGACTGCTGAGGAAGAGTTGCTCAAGGGAAGTTGTTCCTGATCGAGAAACATTTCACTACAATCCACTATAATAGATGATTCTTTTATTGTACCAATGGTACATGTGGAATTTCAAATAGACCAGAATGTCCTGGCATCTATCGGCTACAGAAATATTGTCGTCGTCATCTCCGTTCTCTGATGGAACATCGAATCATCTCGTTTGATGTCAGCATCTGCACTAGGCACTTAGACCGGGCGGCGTCTGCATTCCCTTCCCTTCTCTGCTCCCTTAACGACGTTCTGGCGATATCCCGGCCCTTTGACATGTTCCTTAGGTATATTAGCGGTACCTTTTAGAAAATGATCCTGCCCACTGCTAAGGGTCCTTTTCGCTCATGGAGTATCGAAGCATCGAAATCAAAGGTGTCTAGCCTACGTACGCTAGTGCGCGCTCAAAAAGTTAAGTGATTAAATTAAATTACCACCCTGCAGTCCGTCGCCTTTACTTCCACCCTTAGAAAACATTCGTACGTACCGAAAGGACGCTGCTATTCTTTGATGGTACGAAGACGAAATTAGCTATCTCTCCGACTCATCAAAGAGAAGCAACACTGCGCTGGTAGTTCTTCGTTTCAGTGCTTTCGCCGGTTGCTCTTGTTCTTTCTCTGCGACTTTTTCCCACGACGTCGCGCCTTGCCATTCTCGTACTTTTGTTCGGTCGCAACGAGAGATAACGAGTGCAGCTTTTCTGTACGCCAGGGTAGCTCTCTCACAGGAACGGTGAGCGCGGGGGAAAAAAATCTGCCGGGTGCCAAGAGAAGTCCATTCGCGGCAGGGTGGGACACGTACTTAATAACATTTCCTACGTGACCAAAGTAATTGCGCCGCCGAAAGAGAGAAGCGTTCTCCCGGAAAAGTCCCGGGCGGCTGCGTACTTCGCTTTATTCTTTATTTCGCAAACGTTTGCCTCCTTTATGAAGCTCGGCGTCCTAGTATACTGCTGCTGCCGTGCTGCTACTTCTACCGTGGTCGTATCCTCCGGCTGCTTCCACTTCTTGTTCTTCTGCTTCTTCTCGCCAGGTCTCCGCCTCCTCCTCCTCTTCATTTTCATAAAACAAAGCAGCATCAGGACGCCAGCGGAACCAACGTAGACAGCCACCGTAGAATGCCGCCGAGCGAAAGAGGGGTGCGCACCGTGCCGCTCGCACCTTTTTACTCCTCTCCTGCGTGCCTTGGAGTTTCGGATTCCAGTGGTAGCGCCAGACCAATAAATATCCTTAATTTCGGCCGATGTGAAGTATATTCCGGGAATCCATCGCCGGCCGGGCCGCAGAGCGACTGCGGACAAAGAACGTAATCTCACGGCGGCCGCGCGCTACCTTCCCCAGCTACGATGCGAGCGGAAGAAAAAAAGACCAAGTGCGCTTCACGGCCATTCCGGTCCCCGAATATCGGAACGAAAATCGATGACTCCGATTAGCGTGGGTACGCACGGAACTTCGCCCCTTCCTTTTATTTTCTCCGCGTCGCATGCGCGTGGAAATCTATTTTAACATAAATGGCTTCAGCCCAATCATCGACATACATTACACTCGAATCTTCACAAGTCTTTCCATGAATCTGAGAATAGCCGAGTGAAACAAGAGCGGCGGATAAAAACGAATACATGATCCCTTTGGACGAGTATCGTTCGATATAAAATATACCGAATGCCCAAGCCCTATATTACCTCAATACACACACTCAGGATATTCAATTCTCGCACATGGAAATACGCAAGCACACACATACAACTTCATTGAGGTTTGTGAGTCGGGCGACGAGGAGTGCCGGTTCTTCCAGCGATTATATTCAGAATGACGGCGGAGTCTCATCGGCGAATTAGAACAGCGTAACGCCGTACATAATGGAACAACGTGGCAGGAACAGGTGAGGTAGTCGTCACCGCCTCGGAGTTACGCGCGGGAGGTATAGACGCACCAGGGAGCTAGGGAGATCGGCAGAAAGAGAGCGAGAGAAATAGAGAAGGAAGTGCAATAGGGTTGCCGAGAGTAGAGTTGACTAAGGGATGGTGGGGGGTGTGGAGAGGGGCCGGGAGAGTTGTGGAAAGGACAAGGGGAGATAGGATAGGCGAGGTTCTCCAGTGCAGGTGAGCAAGCAAGCTGGAAAAAGTTGGTCCGCACTAAGAATAGAGCGAGAGAGCGGAGTACACCTAACTAGGCTATCTATTTCTAGCTGTAAACAACGCGGTCTCTCGCCATTGCGAAACGGAGAAGGACGGCGCAACAGACGCTCGAAGGTCTCTGCCCCGACTCTCCTGTGTTGGCTGGCTGCTTGCTTGCTTGCCTGCCTACTTGCCTGCTTGCCTGCGTACCTGCTTGCCTGCATGCCTGTTTGATGCTCGCTCGGCTTCCTCTACCTTTCTCTCTAGCCAGCCTCTCGCCGCCACCCAGAGACACAGACATCCAATGCTCGCACCGCCTGCGACGGAAATAAATCGCCGCGACGCCTATGACGAGTCGAACCTTCGATTTATCTAGCTCTATTATTATCCGACGCATCGCACTTCTCCAAGCATCGAGTTGTTGCACTCGATCCCGAAGCACCACTCTTTCATTTTAGGCCAATTAATTTTCGAAGATGAGTGATATTCGAAGGGAAATATGTGAAATAAAATAAATGGCGGTGGAAATTAAATAAGAATGCGTTTGCGACTCCTGTTGACCAATATCTGTTGGAAAGGACGGGGAGACACTGACCCACCTTAAACTAAACACGATCGATCCCTGCCACTTTCGACCTTTTGTTCTTTTGCTTGCCTGCCGTTGTCAGTAAATACGGAACGCTATCGGTTGGATTCATGCTGGACCTCCCCAATGTCTGAAGATAGCTTTGCTTATTGTACTGACTCTAATATTTGCATTATTGACACGGTTTAAGTTAAAGAGAAAATCATTTCTACAGTGACTATGATGTGAACCTGTCCGGGCTTTAGTTTCTATGTACTGGAAGGAAATATTAGCTCCGAAGGTGGCGGGAGTCTTCCTCTGAAAATTCCACATGGCGGTTTCTCGCAAATTGTGCTATCACTCGGCGGCTTTATGTGGGAGCTCCGGCAGCAAACATAGCGCAACTTGAAATCTTACGCAATGAACGTCACGGCGTGCAGGCGTACAAAATCTACACGCCCGGCAGAGTACTGCGACCTTTACTTTCACCGTTACGGGCATGCGCCTGTGCCGGTCGGTCGCTTTTGTGCAATTAGCATAGCTGGATCGCACTTGGAAGCAAAGTAGAGGCAGACTGTAGCTGGCTGGTTTGCTGGCTCGATATGTCGAATATAGATGGGATGGCGATCGCTCGGAGTATCCAAGGGGAGAGAGACATTGACGAAAAATGCGCGTCTGGAAAGTTTCGGACGTAAGACGACGCGCAGACGTGAAATTTCTGTCATACTTATAAGCCGACGACTGCGGCAAGCCGACGGCGGGGCTCCTTGAGCTCGTTTCGTTGAACTCTCGGGGCAGACGCAAGGCCAGACAGACATTCGCGAATCCATTATGGCCGCTCGAGTTCCCGCGCACCCCAAATCCTAATAAAACTCCCATCGCCGGTGGAAGGCACGGGCGAGCCCCTTTTATACGCCCCGAAAATCTTTCCCATGGACGATCGAGAATGCGTGCGCCCCGAAATGCATGCTGGGGCCGATTCCACGAGGGATAACTCATCCGTATTCGTACTTGAGTTGCCAGTGCCGCAACTAGTCCACTTACGTGTCCTCTCATTTTTATCGTGCTTCAGGCTCCACTACAGGACAATTTGTTGCTTTACTCTCCCTCTTTCCGTTGTCATCCCCTTGTATTCTTCTTATCTCGACAGGAAGGAACTTGTTCCAACGGGTCATGGTAGTAGACCCCAGTCGCCTTTGTTCACTGCCGGTTCCAAACAGAATCCATCTATTTCAATCTCATTTCAATAGTAACAACAAAGATCCTCCAGTAAAACTATAGAATATTCCATCAAAAGTACTTGACCTGAGTGATAAAAAGCGATATTTTTGATCGGGGCATTCTACGAATGAGAGACGTTTCAAAACTACGACTAACCAACAACGAGGGGGAAAACTTGACCTGTCCCTATAAAAATTGAGGCGTAGTAGCCGCAAAGTCTTTTTGTTCCTGGAACCGGGCCTGCGACTCGCATCCAGAAAGGCGGTGTGCGCGTGTCCTCATCCTGTTGGTAAGTTTCGCATGCGTATTGGTGAGTTGGCTGGCCTCTGACCCTGAGCGTTCCTGGTATGAGGCGCAGGTCGCTAAAATGGCACCAGACTTCCTTTGAACCGGTGCAATGTCGTTGGCCCACCGCCGCCGCCGGTGACGGAAGGTCGCAGGTGACGAGGTTCGTGAAGCCAGAACCGGTTGTGTGTGTGCTCGCTCGAGAACGGAACCTGGCTCGTGTCTCGTGTCTCGTGTCTCCCTACCTGCCGATCGAGCTTCCTCTCTCTCTCACTCTTTCTCTCTTCGGGTGTATATCGGCTTCTAAGACTTCCCTTCCGTCCGGCCTGCATTCATTCCAGCTCCTTTCGCAATAACTCACCGGGCCCCTTGTCCTGCCCCTGCTTTACGAGACATCGAGTTCGCACTACGAGAAATACTGCGAATTCACGGGGCCCATGTCCCTTCTCCCCCCTTCAGGCCCGCTTCTCTCTCTCTCTCTCTCTCTCTCTCTCTCTCTCTCTCTGTCTGCCTGCCCAAGTAAATGCGTGCGCTTAGTCTACCGATTACCACTGAGTGAAGAAGTTCCATCGCCATTTACAGGCGACTGACGCGATGACTCAGAATCGCCGAATGAATTCATTGATGCGCACCGCCAACAAAAGGAGTATCGTCAGTATTCCGCTTGCCGAACTGGAATTTCAAATGCAGACGACTCCGAGTAGGCATGACGATACTCTCGATAAACGCGTGCAATCATTGTGGGAACGCTTATAATGTGAGCGAATGCAATGTCGTTGAATGAATGCCTGACCACAGGTCTGACCTAGTCTGGCATTCAGGGTCATCGATGGGCTCGGCTGGACTTCTTCCACGTAAAGGCTTCGACCTTCGAAAGAGCCACGACACGCCCACCTTTGGCTCCCCCTTTTTTGAGAGCGCTTCTGGGAAGCGAGGCTGCTTTGTGCATCCGCTAAACGCATTACGGGTACGCGATCGAGCAGAGAGGGTTCAAGGCCAGCACTTCATCCCTACTGACTAATTAAGTTGGCTCTTGTCTCTTGGGCCCATTCAGCTGCTAAGGGGAATGAGGCTAATTGTAAGTAACTGGTCAGACACTGCGCCGCCCTGCTCTCACGCAATTCATTCATTATCGCAAACTTGTAATGGATAATTCGTCATTCGATCAGATAAGATAAATAAGCAACAACGACGTCGAATACTATCGGACTAACCATCGGCCCAAGAAATGTATTCTACCAGCACCTTATACGATACTCGGAAAGACAGACGATCGTTAGGCAATAAGAGAGTGTAGGGAGCGCATAGGATGATTCCCGAGGACTACATGCTCCGAGCAAGTAAGTTAAGTGAGAGAGTAGTAGTGGTGTACTTCGGGTGAAGGGATCATCGACCAGGAAGGAGGGAGCGCCGCGTACGGCGTTGTGGAGGCCGCTGGGGCCGATGAAGCGAGCAACCCCCCAACAATCGCGTGGTAAGCGAGGTACATGAAAGCGCTAATTCAAGTCGTCCAATCGGGGATGATCCGTAGTGCGGTTTGGTCGGCTGCACAGTGCCTGATGTCGTCGTCGTCGTAACACTCGGCGTCGTTGGCGGCGATGGTGGCGAGTCACATACGTGTGAATGACCGACGTGCGACCGACGCTCTCGGTGGACGAGTCCAGACCAAAGGTTCGGGATTGCGGTAGGTCTGGAACACTGGGACGTAATGCAACACTCCGTGGCGGTGTTGCAAACTGCACGGGGGCTAGGTGGTCGTCGCCCCGTACTCGTAGGTTGTACGTTCAGGGGAAGGGCGCTCAGCTTGGCAGACAAAGCGACAGATATCTGCCTTCTTATTGCGCGAGCGTGCCGGCCACCTCAATGCGCCAACCCGCCGGCTATTTATACCCCTTAATTGAATTTCCGTTGAAAACGACGCTACTGCCGCTGCCACGGCAATCTTAACCGTCCGCCAGACCGAAGGAGGAGAAGGAGGAGGAGGTGGAGGAGGAGGAGGAGGAGGAGGAGGAGGAGGCCCCGCTCGAAATTCCTGGCTCGATTGGGCATCGTCGAAGAGACGACTCTCGTAACCCTTTCGCCGGAAGAAGACACTCGAAGCGAAGCCAGCACGCGTCGATATACTCTGCGGCCCGTTCCTCCTCGCCCATCCTCTCCTCAACGATGATTCGATTGCGATTCAAGCAATACCCGGAGCGGCGCAACGCCCTCTTCCATATTCATTCGTAAAATCCTTCGGCACAAGAGGCGCTTTTTAGCGTTCGCCACCACCGATACCTCATCGCTCGGAATTGCAAATGGAGTATCGGCAATTATCTCGAAGAACGAGCGGCCCCGATACGAATAGGTCTGCACGTAGCAGAGGTCATACCTTCATGATTCATATCAAGACTTACGTATCTACGTATTCCAGACCAGTTTTTTTTTCTGGTTCGATCGATACTAGCTACTCGAGGGAGCCAGTATAGAGCAAATTCGCTCGGGGGGAAGGGCCTTCGTTCATGAGAGGCGCCCGAGCCTATCTTCCCGGAAAGACCGTTATCCACATCCTCGCGGAGGAGTCGTTGTGACTCGTAGTGGAGCGTGGGCCTACCGCCTTCGAGTTCTCCACGACACGTCGGAGAACGCAACCTGGTGGTAGTAGTGTTTCGGGAGCTCAGCGTGGGACGGCGTAGTACTACCACGCAGCGGGTGGGAGTCTCCTTTGTTCGAGAATGGACGCCATGAGGACCACATGTCTGGTTTCCCGCCAAGTCTGAGCAGCAGCCGCCGCCGCTGCTCGCTCGCCCGCCGCAGAGGATACCGAGGGACGAAGAGGAGCAGAGCGCGGTGCAGTTTTACGAGGAGAAAGAGTTAGTCTCCGTGGGTAGTGGTTATAGGGGGATCGAAGAGCCAGGAGAGGAACTAACCGGCATGCCTGACCGCGTCACTTCCCTCCTTCCGTTCCCTCCGACCTGCTATACTGTGTTCGAGTCTCTTCTCGTCTCACCGTTTCCGAGGAACGACGCCGTGTGGGAGCAGTAATTCTCTCTTTCTCCCTCTATGTTTGCACATTGGCCTTCACTGATTGGAAGCGAATTCGCGAATCTCCAAGTAACTCTTTCCCTTGCCCTTGCCCTTCGATCCCACCCATCGCTGTCCTTCTCTTCGTCCGGCAATTTTTTTTTTACGAGAAGAATGAAGTTCCTGCCGGAGGTTCTGCGTTGTGGTATGGTTCGAGAGAGAGATAGGGGAAGGGGAACAAGAGAGGTAAATGTTCCGCGTATCCCAAAGCATCAAAGCTATAAGAGGGTTTATAGCTTGCGCAGGGGCGCTATTATTGCGGCTCTGAGATCGATGAGAGATGAATTTGTATATCTGAATACCTCGTAGACACTGCGAGGAGGAGCTGCCATATTGCATTAATCCAGTTATAAAGCTCAACCCTTGCGCCTCTCTGTCTCAAGCCAGCTACGAAAGCAAACCCACCCCTTCCGCCAACGCGGCGGGGCGAATCGGCGAATGATTCTTGAGAGCTACAAAGAGATTCCTCGTTTGCATCGCAGAACATCGAGAGGGCAGAAGAGAAATAAAAGAGGCCTATTAAATACCAAGCGATGCGTGCTTCCGCTATTCAGCTGAGTGGCTCATCCTTTAGCGTGCTTCTTAAAAAAAAGCACTGAGCTTTCGTGGGTTCACCGAATATCGAGTGCGGGGTGCAGCCTCGAAATCGTAACGAGCCCTCAGAGTTCTCAACGGTGAATGGGTCGTGCTAAAAGCGACAAACTTGTCCGCCAAATCGAGCGAAAGGGGCCTCCGTGGAAAAAGTAAAGGAGAAACTCTGATTAATGTATGAAAAACCAATTTGGAGTTTATAGTAGGCGGTACACGAAGAAAGAGAGAGATAGTGTTAAGAACGAAGCACCGGATGAAGGGTAAATCACATTAGAATCTGTGTACGTATTATCCGTGGTAAGCACACGGCTGTACCGATGGAGTTACCAAGGCCGTTGAGAAAACTACCAACAGATTTCACGAGCAACTTCAACGGGGGTTAATCCCCCGGTGAGAGCTCTGTGCGCGAGTATTTGCAGCAGGAATATTTGCATTCCTCGGTACACGAACCTATACTCTGTACTCCCTGGTGTACAACTGTTCCTACAGACTCTCCGTTCCGAATGACACCACGATTATCCCCATAACGTACTGTTAACCGACTATTTTGTGCTAGAACTAACATCCGGCTACTTTCATAATTGCATACAATAAATACCCATTAGAGAAAACCGATAGTTGATGCATATACAAATATAAGTATATTTGTGCATATTCCTTTTTTCCTTTCGGTTTTCTATCTTGTATACGATGGATAGCGTCAGACAGTAGCCTTTGGAAAAGGATCAAAGGTACATACGTAGAGAAAGTTTGGCCGGCGACGCTCACAGAGAAGAGATAGATACATGCAGGGGGGAGGGGTGGAGGGGGGTTAGTAATCTAGAGAGTTATGGGGTGCCTTCCGTCCATTTTTCGGAGTGGCCGTCTAATTTCAGCGGCTTCGGGGCTCGAGCATGGTATCTGCGGGAACTTCATCTACATTGGTAGGAGCGCGCAAGCCGGCTGGAACGAAGTTCGCGATACACACCACGGCTTCCCCTCCAAGCCTGGCCCTTTCGAGCGGTTTCTGTCTGAGCGGAGGGCCGAGGAAGGAGGACGAGGGGGCAGACGCTCTCTGTGTTACAGACGGCGGACGGAGGGACGGCGCTGCTGGGTTCAAATACCTCCGAGGGGCCGCGCCGCTCCTGGAATCCTACGGGCCAACTTGGAAAACTACCGGCTCGGATGACCTCGTGCTGCTGACGCCGGCCTCGCCGCTCTTTCTCATCCGAACGAAGAATCTCCTCATTGTCAGTCCACCACCATTCCGAATTTTCCGCGATTATTTCCTCTCTCAATGATCGTCATTGATAATTTGCATTCCGCAAGATAGTATATTCCAGCTTCTACGCAGTAGACTTACTGTAGGATTAATCTCTTGAAAGCAGTATGGTCTGCTCTTGAGTTTACCTTGTGTGTCTGTACCTTTTCCCACAAGGGAAACCATAAGACTCCACCGAATTCTTAAACTTGCTTTCACAATAATTCCAGGATACATTGGCAGATATTAAAAGATGACTGAAAAGGAAAAGTCAGACGAAAGATCGAGAACGGTATCTGAGATCTATTGGTTCATTGAAGCCGCCTGTCGCGGCTAATTGGTCGGCAGTGAAGACGGCTGCCTGTTTATCGTGAAATGGAATCGCGGGTGCCGAGAGTACGGGTTGCCGAGGACAGCCGGTGGAAGTTCAAAGAACGTTAACTTGAATTAGCCTCATGTTGGACTAGGAGCGATCGAACGCTTCGAAGTCTTTGTTTGCCCTCGGGCCAGGGACCGGGTGGCAAAAAACGCGTCTAGACGCAAGTTCGCACTGCGCGGCCGTTCGGGGGTTTATCCTGATCCGTCGAAGCCAGGAGCGTTTGCTCTGTTTCGTGCCAACTGTAGTCAGTGAATGGCGACCTACGTCCTCCCGCCGCCGCTTTACCAACACGCTCGCCCGCCCGCTTTATCGTTCTTCGCGGAACCTCGCCCTTTGTCGTCCCGACAACCGGCCTGCGCACGCGATATGCCTAACATTTTTATCCGAAATTCCACCTTCTATGCGTCCTCTCTCTCCCTCTCTCACTCTTTTTCCCCCACTCTGCCTCTTTCTCTTGACTGTTTTAGTAATGGAGAGTATGAAATAAAGAAGCGTACCACGGCCAGCATGCGCTGGAAAACAAGATCGCCTGGCTTTCACCGAATTTTTACGACACCCTGCTCACTTGCCTTTATCGGCCAGGCGAACCCGCTGCTTAAGGGCAAACGTGTTTTTCGTGTTTTACGAGCGATCCTCGTAAATTATGCGGAGCCTTAATCCCTCATCAGGGTTGACCGCAAGCTCGCTCCCGAGCAATAAAACTATGTAACGGCGAAACGAGCAGTGCTCTTATCTCAGGCTTATCGAACTTTTAATCAGGACCTGATTGCGCTTACTCGGGTGAATCGAGAGCAATACGGCTTTCCCGAAAACAATTTAAGAGTGAAAGATCCAGTCAATTGGATGTTGTTTAGAAAAGTCAAGGTGTTGATTTATTAAGTACTTTTCTCATAGTACATACATGGCTCATGGCAAGCTTCGGGTTTAGTATTCTGGTACGAGCTTTCAGGTTCCCCGCCGCCGCCGCCACTGCCGACGCCACTGCCGACGCCAAGGAGATTCTTCCCGTCGGCTGTTGGCCCTCATTGTTTCCCGCCACAGTGCGCGCGCAGATGCGTGCCATTCCTTACTAGCCGGAGCCCCTCTCGTCTCCTTGCATTCCCTCCGGACGAACCCCTCTCCGCCAATCCTCTCCTCTCTTTCGCATTCTCGCCCTCGGTTCTCCATCCTCTTCGGTATTCCCGTACTCGTTCCTTCGGGTCTGCCCTTCCACTGTCAAATAGGGCAAGAAACTTCCGAGGGCTTTCTTCTCGGCTCCCGGGGGGACCTTGGGAGCTGATCGCGTGTGCGTGCGTTACTCCTCGCTGCCCAAACACACACTCGCTTACACTGCACGCAGCACGCAGGTGTAGCACGTCATAAATTCGTATGAATATATGTGTGTGCGCGAGCGCGAAATCTCCACGCACGCCTGGCGGGAAACTAAAAAGTCTCGGCGATGCGTGTTTACAGCGAGTTCCTCGTGATAATCGCCAGTTTTTGGGGCTCTCTCTGATGCTGCGATATATACGAACGACCACCACGACTAATCTCTTAACTCTCTACCCTCACCTTTTTATGCCTACCTTTTTCCCTCTCTTTCTAGCTTGCGGCGACTGTCGAGTAAAAGGAACACATTCATGCGGATCCCTGGTTGCACGGGCTCCTTCCTCAATGAAGTTCGGTTTATGTTTTTCAAAGTAGCCGGTTACACTCCGGCTGCGGCTTTTCAACTCATTCCAGTTCTGCCCTTTTTTAAAAGTGTGGATGTTAAGAGGTCCGCGAGAATGAACATCTCTTTTTGAAATTTTCTGTGAATGTGCATACTGGTAGCAAATGGGCGAACGGGCCCGCCGATTGCGGATGCGTCGGGGGAAATCGAATCCGATTGTTCCAAATAAATCGGCTAATCGCATTAGTCGCGTGGGTTCCGGCGCCGTCGTCGGGAGTTCTCGGTGCTTGATGGATCGCTCAATTGACAGAGATTGATCGAAGCGGAGGGACAAGCTCTGCTCTTCTAATATTTTTTTTTCCCGAAGCGCGCCCGATGCGGAATCGCGCGAGGGTGAGTCCGGGAATCCGAGAAGACGGATGAGAGGAATTACGTTGTTCCAGATGCACCAGTACGCATTTCATCCCCCTCTCAGCTACTCGCGGCAACCCTTGCGATTACCACTACTGAAGAGTTGCAAGTGCCAAAGTGGCTCATTAATGGATGTCACATTCCCCACTCTCCGTACATAATTTAACACTTAAAAGATGTATTACTGTTATTACAGATTGTACAGATTCCATTTAAGCGTGTCTGCGTGCCCTGTGTTTTTTTTCAGTATTAAGTTTTAACTGTAACTGAGTACTGCGGACGATGACACAACAGTAATTCTCGCAGGAGACCCCCCACCACCGATTGTGTATTACGGGCACCGGGCGTAATAAATTGATTGTGCGTATCGCAGTGGCGCGACGTCGGCTTTATTGCATTAGCATAAACGGTTATTTCATTCCGGGCGCGCGCGCTGCACAATGGCCACGGGAGCTCCAGCTTTATTTACAAGTCGATCTAAAAAGCGATTACCCATTCTATTGATCCCCTGTGGCCTTATGTCCTATCATCCTGGACATCACGTATTGTTTATTTCATACACTAATAAATTTTGGAGTACATTGCGACTGTTCATGTGTTGACTACGTGTTATTAGGCGATAATATGTCGGACAATGGGTAAAACTGTGGTTGATAATGGAAATTAATGAATTTCAAGACAACAGCAGGAGTTTAAGATAAAGGCAGTGTTCGAGCACGCGCACTAGATGCCAAAGGTTTTATTCGTCACGCGAATTGTTAATCCCGTCTCAGGGCTGATAGGAGCACTAATCGAGCGGAGCAATGTACTGCTCGCTTTGTAAATGGTACACAAGCACCTCGTGAATGGCAGACGGGCTCAACCGGTGAACTCGATTATAGTAATGCAGAGAATCATATCGTAATATAATATCGTCATAATGAAGGCGATTATCTGCTCGCTCCGCTCGCCATTGTGCCGCATAAAGAGCCGCAGACTCGTGATACAGCTCGCTGAATGAGCTGGATCGTATTTCGGCAGCGTGTGCACTCTGTGAGAAATCCCTTGGCCGAAAAAATGCGTGCGAACCCCACGTTTAGAAGGGAACAAAACCGCGCGATTTCTCCAGGCAGAGAGTAGCCGGGCAAAAAGATGGAAAAGTATACGAGAGCGGACTAGAGACAGATCCTAATACCGAGGGCGGTTGCATTGCTCAAAGCTCCGCTTCATTCATCGAACCCGAGCGAGAAGACCTGCTGCTCGTTTTCAAGGGCAAACCTTTCGCATCGGGATTCGCGGAATCCTTTCCAGGCAGGTCGATCTGTTATTCACAAACTTCACTACAATTATTCCCCCGAATTTTCTCATTTGAAAGTCCCAAAAAATTATCTCTGTTATTTAATTGGAATATTAAAACATTTATTTGATAACACTGATATTTCCAATGTTATCGAATATTATTAAACAAGAGGGGTAGGGACAAGAGAAAGTATCGTTTCTTCCTATCCTTAATCACACAAACATCTTAAAAGCACGAAGTGAAGCGTGGCGTTGGAGGTTGATGCTCGCCCGGGCGGTATTCACTCTCGCCCTTGAGCTGAACAGCTATCGCCGTCCAATTTTCGCCGACGACCATTAGGTTCCTGGTGCTTGCTCTGCAGGCTCGTTCGTCAGGGTCCACAGTACTGTGCCGTTCCCGGCAATAAGAAATGAAGTGAGCTCGAAGAGCATTATAACGAGCTTCACGATGTCGCGCACGTATCGTCTCACCCTCCAAGCAGACTCGGAGCTCCTGCCGCTTCACAAGCGCAGAACCCTGTTTCGTCCTCTTCTCGACTGCTGTACCGCCAGGCTCTTCGCCACCCCCACAATGTTCTTTCCTTCTCGCCCCGCTCGTACTTTGCGTTTTAAAAACTTTAAACCATCGCCATCTCTTTTTCTTCCTGGTAGCGCGCCCTTCTCTCACGCGAAAGAGGTGTGATAGGGTTGGCAGAAGTGGAGAGACCGAGGAGGGAGAACCGAGAGATGGAGAGTGTGAGAGAGAAACGGCATGCAAGCCAGTGGGGAAAAAATTAAAGTTGCGACGCGTAGCACCCATCCATCTACTCCTTAGTGCCGAGTTAACGCAACATTATGTACTCCTTGCAGCTCCCCGACGTTAATGTCGACCCAAGGTGCTCCTACAGTACTTGGCGATTGCCTTTTTAACGACCTACAAACCGCCCTCTCACCCGCACACGAATAAAACTTCCCCATTTCGAGAGCCAGAGTCTAGGCCAGCCGAATTCCCAGGCCCCAACAATAGTACCACTCGATCCGGGGTAATTGTGATAATGACAGTAAACCAGGATGGTTGCCACGTCATTGTTTTGTGGCAGTCGAGAGTAAATGGATTAATTAGGGGCATCTGGTTTACTCGCACCCTGTGGGGCAGTCTTCATTAAGGATCGCATCAAATTAGCCAGACTAGAAGACTTAAGAAGACTACGATATGCCAAACTACCCTCTCAAGCAATTCGTGCTGAGCCATGCTAGTTGAAGACGAGTCCGAAAGTGATTCTGAGCCGAACCGTACTTTCAGAACCGGCTAAACGACTTACAAGGGTTGAATTGCACTTTTGTATCGAGTCACGCTCTCCTTCATGAATTTTGGCGATATCATTCTCATGCCATACACACTGTTTCTCGCTCATTGGGATAGGCATTATTCAGCGCGGCGCGGCGCGGCGCGGGTCATTTATTCTACTAGTACGTACCGAGGTAGAGTTGTAAAGGATAAATAAATATGAATGAGACGAACTCGGGAAAGAACTTCCGCAATAAAACCAGTTAGTGTTCCACAGGGGCAAATTTTTATCTAACGGATAAACCATGAGATGCCGAGAGAATCGTGTCTAAAATTGTTCGTTTCAACCTCCGAGAGCAGCGATTTTTTGGCGCCGAAATTTGGCGTATGGGAGTACTTTTTCACGGAGTAATATTTTTTGTTCAACGACGGGGTGTCGTGCAGTCATGGTCTGGTTGACACTTATTACAAGGGATTCCGTGTACTCTCTAGTGGAGGTCGGGGTTCGGGATAAGCCTTGCAACATGTACTCGCCGAGATGCATTAAAAGCTCAAGCGTGACAAATTTTCAGCGCTTCCCTCCTCGCTTTCCAAGCGCCGTTCCGATTGTCGCTTTTTTTAATCGGCCCTGGAATGCAATTCGGCTCGGCAGGCACGTCGAAAATCCTCTACAGGATTTCACGGGAAATATACAGTTTTGGGTGATTCAGCTGGGGTGACGCGCAAGCCCAATGACCACCCGATCGGATAAAATCGCAGGAAAACCCTGCGGACGGACTAACGGCAATGACCTTCTTGATGCATCCATATCTTCCCTTCAATTTCATTTTTCCAGAGGATACTTTCACATTGCTTGCGGCAAAATGGCACTGACGCCTCTTGAAAGTCATCGGAGTAAACCGTGTGTTTCCCGTCAAAGCCGAATAGTTGCACGTTCAATTTGTTCGACGGTTTGTTCGCCCATTCGAAATTCCAATTGAAGTGGTGTCCGCAACTGGTATTACCTAACCTGCCAATTTTCAATCTGGCTGTACGAAATTCTACTTGATAGGGGAGACCGCGATTATTTTCTACTGAAGCTTTCGCGACAGAAAGGATGTTCGACGCTTGTTGGATGAAGTCGTTAAAAGGCCGTTGCGAGCCTGGGTAGCGAGCAAAATTTATCGGTCCTCGTTTATTAGAACAAATCGAACTTTCATGCAGCCGATTGGCTGCCGGTATGCCGACGTTAAGATGATCGACGAGCGAGCCAGAATCGTTCGTGTACCAACTACTAGACCGACGTGGATCGATCTTTTACTTTTTACCGCCTTGTAAATTTACAGATCGCACTTCAATTACGAATACCTTTTTAATAAAATGTCTTGCGGAACAAGAAAATGTATTATTAATAAATTCTGACAGATAGTAAACAATGAATAGCAAACAATCAGTTGAACTTTCCTGGGGACGCTTACTGGCGAGCGTGACCGGGCCAAGAGTTGTACTTTTTGACGCTTTGTAACATTGAATAGAGAGTGACAGAAAGGGTGCAAGAAAGTGCACGGGGCATTTTCCGTCTGGGAGTGGGTGCATAGGTGCGTAACGGCGGTAGAAGTCGAGCCGATGTAAAAATAGCTGGACCGTGCCAATGTGAAAGAGCCAAGGGAATCTAATGTCGCCATATCGGTCTGTCAACCACGAGCTTCGGAGCGGAGGACTGTGGAGGAGGTCGAAAAACGCTAAAGCGTAGTAGCTGAAGCCATGAGTGAGTGAGAGAAAGGCGAGAGGAAAGGAGCGGGTGGAAAGGAGGAGGATGGAGTTCCTGAGGAAGGGAAGTGCGGCAGAGGTGGCGGCAGGGGTCGCAGAGCTGGCTGGCTGGCTGGAAAAGCCGCGGGCTCTGCTGGCGTGTGCACGACGAATACGTGCTTGGACTCCATTACAGGCTGGAACCACTCTTTTCTTCCGATAAAAATGGAAAAAACTATCCCCCCGTACCGCGGCATCGGCCATCGTATCGGTAACTGCTTCGAGAACCGAGCGGAGTCTGCCTTCTTCCTCGAAGCTACCCCTTCGAGACAGACCGGCTGCTCTCCTTCCTCATGCCACTGCATTAAGACTACCCCCGGCCCGTCGCGCCGCTCACTTCCCTCCTGTGTGGCCACCCTTCGACCACCCCTCAGCCAGCCTTCGTCTCCTCGAGATACGTTCGTAAAGCTCGGGGACACGTTTGCGGACTTTTTCCGAATAGATCGACATTTCTCTTTCTCAGTCGCCTCAGTCTTACCCACTATATATATATATATATATATATATATATATATATATATATATATCTCCACTGGCCTCTTTTCACTGCTCTTTACTTTTTTCCTTCACCACTTGCGCCTGATCCTTGTCCCCCTCGCATTCATACACGCTCTTTCGAATTACGGATTACGCTCACCATAAGGGGACACTCGACACTGACTTAGCGCTCGCCGCGACAATCTAATTCTATTTGAAGTTCCCCCTCGAATCAAAGTATAATATTCGTAGGATAGTAAAGTTGTACGTGGTGTACTTAGGCATTTATTTTCTAAGCGCAATTCCCGTCAGTGTTTTACTGACTTGTAGTACAGGCTTTGTTAGTCTTGGGAAGATAGATTGGCAGATGACATCTCTGTTTGGCACATGCCATGACATGACACGATGCCTGATCCAGGAAGGATTGCTCTTATCTCTCATCTCTCGACTTCCCGCTAACCACAATGTCTTTTCCTTCCATCGACTTGCGAGCTTTATGCTCTCTATCAACTTTACAAGATACCATCATGACGTCTGGACACCCGGTCGTATTCTCGAGTGACATGTGTTCTGACATGCTTGTTCTGCTTGGCTCGTTTTATCCGTGCCTGGCTTGTTTGCACTTTGTCCGTCGAGGAGCATGCCAGCGTCGGTTCAATCATTGAATCATTATTCGAAGTGCATTACAGTCATAGATAGTATTTGCAGTCCGACGGATATTGGCTTAAAATGTTGCTTCCGCCTGGTGAATGCCATCAAGTGGAGACGTAGAAAGCGCAAACCCGTGTACTCCAGGAAGCATTTTATTGCCTCGAATTTCTCCTGTTGCCTTCCAGTTACATCGGCACACGTTGCATTTGCTCGTCCAGCTCGGCAAGCGTACTGAAAATGCGAAGTATGAAACGTGCTTACAGAGGAAGTTGAACCAAACAATCCAATTTGATGGGAAATACCTTTCGAAGAGTAATGCTAACCCGAGTAGAACGTTTGATCTGCGATTTCCGAGTTAAGCGTGCTCGCGGGGCTTTCACTTTAAAAAGATTCAATAATTCATCGTTTTTCTTACATGCCGCATCGAATGATCTTCAGAGAGAGAGAGAGGCGAGTGTCATGGGATGAATAATGACAATGTGGTAGTATACTCTTCAATGAGTTACTTATTCCGATAGCCCACCCAGATTGGAATAGCTATTGATAGCAGTCGGTTTGTAAAAGAAAGAAAGGACGCTAAATAATTTACAATATCTATCGATCGAGTGTTCAACGTCAGGATGGCTATTGCAGGCGTACGGAGTGGCCGGCCTTCTATTTCGATCTCACCGATTGACGTACCCGTGACAAGTTCGATCGGCCATCCAGCGATAGGCTTGGATTGACATTCCACTCGGATAGAAATATCGTACGCGCGAGCGTGACATCGAGACAGGAATAACTCGTTCTTAAAACGTCAGGGTAAGAAATTACCGTGGAATTAGCCATTTTATCTTATATAGTAGAATCTAAGAAAGGAATGTTCCGCCGTGCCGTGAAGCCTACCACCCAATGTTTGCGTTTCAAGCGAGTACATGACTGATATATGGAAAATAGCTGATTTTGTTTAACCTTCGGCACACTGAAAATAGAAGTTTTTTGAAGGTTTTTTTTCACTGCCAAATAGAGAGTGCTTTGTTCGAGATCGTTCTGCGGGAATCGGTCGTTCACAACCATTCCTAAGGAAAATGCACGCTGAGGAAGATTTTTGATCCTTGGGCCAAAGAATCCAGCGGATGTGTTATACGAAAGAGCAAAGAGTAGAACGGGAAAAAGAACACTCGTTCAGAAAGAGGAGCCGGGGGAAGGAACACAGACATCGAAAAGACTTACGTGCGACGAAGAGAGGGTGAGGGGGGCGAAGAAGAAAAAAAGCTAGTGAGAAGAACCGGTGTAGAAGAGGAGTGCGAACATAAAGATGTTTCAGCATTTCCTCCCATTGTACGTGCAGACGGGAATATTTTCTCTTCCGTTATTTTTTCAGAAAATACTCGGTTGAAGCCACCGACATGTCACTGTAGAATCCCGTCGATTTTCTACGGTGAGGAGATCGACCGTCGAGTGAAGAAGTCAATCTGACTCTTTGTGATCGAGGTCAAAGAATTCGACAATTTACTATCCTTTTTCATAAATTCAAATGAATAAAGTTAGAAAAATTGATCTAGGTAGGTGTATGTTTTAAACTTTCCTCAAAGTTTTCGGCAATTCTAGAGCAACCTTGTAATATTTGGCCATTAATGTCCGGTCCTTCTTGTCGAGTGGACCGAATTTAAAGACTGAAACGAACTGTTTCGTTAGCACGGCTGGAAAGCGTGCGGCTGGTGGATGCTGGAGTGCGCGTCCTCGATGCCAAGCAGATGCCCGGAAAACGCCAGGTGCTAGGATGACGCGACGATTTTGCTGCTGAATGCGATTATCAGAGCGAAGGGAGAGGGAGAGAGTGAGTGCACGAGCGAGCGAGAGGGAGAGTGGGGGAGAGAGTGATAAAGAGAGGGTGACGCGTTTCGAGCCAGGCAGCAGCCGGGTGAGCGAGGATTTCATCGATTATATTATGGCCCGCTCTGCTCTCCGATTGTGACACCGTATTACTTCCGTGATACCTCCTGAAATTCAACCCGTCTACAAATATTTCCCATGTTGCTGTCGTGCAATCCTGAATTTTCGAGACGCGTTCGCCGTCGCGCTTCACAGCCAGATTCCAATTCTTCGTCTACGAAAACCTCTCCCACTTTAGAGAGATATTGTTACGTGCGACCTCTCCCCACAATTTATTAAGAAGGATGACGAAGTAGCTGTTGCCAGCTGGTGTTCTTAATTGAATGCGATCTGGATAACTCGAATATCAATTCGTAGCGCGTGTTGTTCTCCGAATTTTTATGGTCATTTAACCAAGTTAATCTTTAAATTTGAGATCATCTTCAGATGCACTATGTGCGTACTAGATCCAGGTTAATCCGATACCGTTACATCGCTGGCATTCTTCGCCCGGCCACATCGCGGCGGCTTGCCGGAATAATATTTCGATGATCGATCGGCGATCGCGGTTAAGAGGCGTATTAATTGGCCGTCGATCGGTACCTCTAATTACCTGTGTGCAACGTGCTGATTAATTACCGCCGGGTGCCCACGGGTGGTAAGCGAAGTGAGATCGATGCTCGACCGAGGGTATCTCTTTAATTCGAGTCGATCGAGTGATTATTTTTCATCCCAAAGTCTGTTCACCTTCGACTCCTCCCCTCCTCATTATTTCTCCAACCCTGTTTTTGCTCGACCAGTGATGTCCTTTCACAGGGCGGAAGTCAGTGGCATGCTATGCAAGTGCACATTTATTCTTAAATTAAATAAAAGTCAAGCTTTTACTCTTCATTCCTCGTACATGTGTGTGCGTTGAGCGTGTTGCAGCGCAATAATATCAGGTTAATACGTGTGGCGAAGGAGATCAACCATATCCCCGCTCCCCTTTATAAACGTATCTGCAATAGGGCCGATGTCATTTCAAAGCGTCCTTGATTTACATCGCATGTGACCTCACGTACTAGCTTTCAGTCGCGTAAGGCTTGGGGCGGGAGGCCAAATGCTTACGATTTCGCAAGTCTGCGAAATCGTGTGAGCTACGTGAAACGGGGCACGTCCACACTGCGCGCTGACACAAAAAGGCCACTAAAGGTAAGTTGATGTGTGCTGCCGCGTGTGTCGAGCAATATCCTGCGAAAGGTCATCCACAAAGACGACGAGCAGGAGAAAATGCTAAAGAAATCAAGTAGGAACTGGTGGGTAGAACGAGGAACTTTCGAGTGTAAGGCAGAGGCGTATCTAAAAAGCAGTAGAAATGGTGGATACTCTTGTCCGGTAGGCGGGTGGAGTGCGGAACGGTCAGTTGCGACGAAATGCCACTAATTTGCGAACTCGGCAGTTCGGATACAAGTACACACGGCGGAGTGAGGATTCTCCGGTTTCGGGACAGTGCTCTCGTGTCCTCCGAGCCAGGCTCTTTGTTTTTCGAAACGTGACTCACGGGAGAGAAAGAGCTGGACGCCCGAGTTCATTAGCATCCAGGCACGCGTCTCTGGATGAGAAAACGAGCGACGAAAAAGTGGAAGCAAGACCTCCTACCTCTCCGCTTCGTCTCCTCACGTCCCCGATGAGAGAACGACTATCCGAGGATAATTCCATTACTATCATCCCGGCGTTCATTGTTATTCTGTCCATGAATACAGCGGCTCGCTCGAGAAAAAAGGAGAGGGAACGACAGACTTCGCTCTCCTCGGATGCGCCCCCGATTACAGAAGGAGATATTAAGGACAGCGAGGCGGTTGCTCTGAAAAACGGATTAAGCCTCGCCCGGCGGTCTTCGGCTCCGAGGATTCTCCTCTGAACGATTCCATGTAATTCGATACTCGCATCCTTCTGTGACAATACCGCTTCCAATACTCCTGGGGCTATACTTCCCGTTTTCCGCCTTCCACACCCTTCAGCTCTGCCTATCTTCAACAACCGTTCCTCGTATTCGCGTAAAACGATCGTACCTCTTCTAGCTCGACATATCCACTGATATCCGCAACTGCGATTTAATAGCTCTCAGTATTTTAACTCCAGCGATCTTTCATAAGCGATACCGCGCATGCCTCGTAAATCCGAATTTGTTCCGAGCCCACGCTCGTTTATCTGTCCCGTGTTAATTCTGGATTTATTGCTGAGCAAAAGTGTATCTGTTGCTCGCGCGGCATCAAGGATCCTCGGGCACTGGGAATTCAATTAATGGTACATTATCGTCTCTCCTTGGCCAAAGCCCCAATCACATTATGAGTGCATTCACACGTAAGAGTCGCTGTATTCTCACAAGCAGCTTGGCAGTCTCAGCTGGCAATGCGCGACGCTATTGCTGCTCTGCTCGCCATTGTTCTGGTTTGCCGAGTTTGATGATGATGTGCCACGTGTTCGCGGGAAACACGAATCCCAAGTTTATTAGCACCGCCACGCGCCAATGACCAAGGCCGTTCCACGCTTCTCTTGAACTCGATTATGCTCGTTCGCATATTCACGGGCGTGAAGCGAGAGAGACTTAGTAATAGGTCTAAAAGTACACACCCGCACCGTCAGCTCGCCACCAATAGCTGCAAGCGAAACAGTGAAAAGGAAGTGCATGAATATTGAGTAATATTTCCATATCACTATAAGAAAATGACCAGCAATAAATCTATGTACAAGGGACACGCTCGTGAATCATTCGTAACAAGTTCATACTCGTCAAATTCCATCAGTCGGCACTGTAAATTCGTTGTGTAAATCAAACACGTGAATGTTTCATGCAGCTATTCCAAATCCTGCAATATCCAATTTGCACACACATGACTCCTAACTTTGCTTCGATCTGTTTATATTATATGAAAATGTATGATACAGTATTCATCATCAATCCTTCCGATTATTTACGTGAATTGAATTCCTCGAAGGATTAGACAATGTTTCTTTCGTTACCAATGGTACATAGAATATTTTTCTGTTACAGATTGAGGAGACCAACACTGCCGAAGAGTCACCGGAAAGGGTGAGTTACCTTCAATGTTTTGTACAATTTATCAAAATAGAAAAAATGTGAAGAAATTGATATTGACTCGAGAACACAGAATAGGTTACTTATTGTATAAATACTCTGGTCAAGTGAATATCTCTAAGGATTTGCGGAACGATCGGAATGCGCAGATGGAACGGCAAGTAGAAGCAGCCGTGAGCTCGAACGAAGCTGAAAAGTCCGCTCCCCAGTGGCGGTAGTGAAGCAAGTGGCGCAACTGCTTAATCCGATTTAACGGCTACTTTCCGCCGATATAGCGTGTCAATTTTATCCCCGGTGACTTCCTAAAACTCGCTGCTACCGTAAAAATATCCTTTCCGGAGCGACTCGATTTTTCCTCTCTCGCACTTTCCCCATCTCTGTGTGTGCGTCCCTGTATCTGTATACATATCACGGTGGATGGTAGTGAGTGGCGTCGTCGAGCACCCAGCGGTACTCAGCGTACTCGCTCTTTTCCCGTGTCGCTTCCACTCCCTCCGCCGGTGGCGGCCTGTTGGCTTTCCTCTTCCGCATTGGCGTCTGACCGATTTATATTAAATATCCGATCGCATGCACATGCGACGCTGCACATTCGAGTGGAGTGAGCGGACGAGCGCCGGCGAATGCAATTACAAGCACGCCGGCATCGAAAGTAGGGCAACCCCTAAGAGTACCTCTCTCCTAAGGGTTCTCTCCATCCTCTCCACCCCGACCACGCCATCACGCCTTCCTCCCTTCTCTCTCTCTCTCTCTCTCTCTCTCTCTCTCTCTCTCTCTCTCTCTCTCTCCATCTCTATCTCTTTCTACCTACCTATATACATATCTGTCAGGGTCTGCCAAGGAAACCTTGCAATGGGGAAACAGCGGGGAGATGCCTTGCTGAGAAACACGCGTGTGTAATGCGGGAACGTTCGTGAAAGGAGACGTGTCTCGGGCCAAGTGCAAGAGGGGTTAAGCGTTTACCTACTAGGTACTACGTGTCTCCAAGACTCTCCGCTTCGGAGAGTCTCACCTATTTCCTCATCCTGTCAATTTTTCAGTGCTTATTCCGCGGTACATTGCAGTTCGACGCTGTTCTCTCTCACCGTTACGAGCGTCCGTCGTAGAATAGCTACTCTGACCGGACCGCAGCTCTGGCTTGCGAGGCACATTCCATGCGGCCGCACGCGCCAACCTCTCTGACAGGCAGACCCCCCGTAATTGAAAAAACCCCGAGGTTTTATGAGCCGCGACGAACACCAGCGACGCAAGTTAACGCAACGGCGTACGACGGCAGCCGTCAACACTGTAATTAATGGGTGAACAGTGCCGCACGCGAGGAAAAGCTCGCGGCGTACTTCCCGTTAGCAGGAAACCTCTAATAAGCTGTGAGTTAATAAGTGACCGGAAAGTCTACTCCGGAGGGCTATGCAATTCTTGTACTCACTGGTTTCTTAGATTTGAGTGAGTATATTTTTTGACAAGACAGCCACAGTCAGAACTCGGCACCTTCTTAGCAGGTCGGCGGCCTTCAATTACAGGAGCGGGGACACGTCGCGACGCCTGCTACCCTCGGCTCCTCACACCTTATATGTATACATGCATCTATGTATATACAGCTTTCCCTGCCCGGAGCACGAAGGCGCAGTCCTGACGTAAAGTATGACGCGCGGAGTAATTTTAATTACGCGATGCAGCAGCCCCTGAATTGTTGCTACTAGGGGCCTCAGACATATTGGACTAATTCACGTCGTTCGGGCGACACTTATTAAACCCGGGAATGCCGTCAGCCTTAATCCTCGCAGAATGCAGGATGAGCTGCGGAGGAAGGAGGGTGGTCGGGCGAAGGAAGAGGGAGACTGATAATCTCCGAGTCCCGCTTGGCTTCGCAGTGCCGGCCTCCTCCTATCCGCCCTTCAATCCTTCCTATTCATTCTTTCCAGCCCTTGTCCCTTCTGCACCGAGTAATACCAAACGGCACCGTAGCTTTTTCCCGATTGTCGTTTCGCACAGAATTTCTAGTCAGATTGGCCCGTTTGCATCTCTCATCGTATAGTATTTAGCCTTCTATGAAATCGGCGAATAATAAAATCGGCACCCCCTTGCGCGCACTCGTTATCGGCCGGGCTTAACGAGCGCTATCGTTAAGCTTTAATGAACGCTAGCTCGAAATTAATATAACGATCCATTCGCGAAGCATGACGGAACCTCGCACTGGGGTCTCGTGACACGATGTCCATGCCACCGTGACCGTATACCACATACGTCCTCGGAACTGCTGGGTTTCTCTTAAGGTAGTTGTATCAGTAATCTTTTCTCAATGCCTGTCTCCTTCAGGAATTTGCAAAAAAATAAATTTTGAGCAAGGGATCTGGAATTTATATGGCTTCTTCCTTGATGCAAAAAAACATTCCCCACCAAATTCCAGCCCCGGAAAATGTCGGGAAGTATGAAAAACATAAGAAAAACCACGAAACCCAAATTTTCAAGATCAGTTTTCCATGTGTTTTCGGTACAATTCCGGCATTTCTGCCACTGGTTTCATATTTTCTATCTGTTTTAATACTCAAACAATCGATTTATCAAGCGTTCGTCCAAGTCCCAGAACCTTCGAAAAATCGAAAATTTGTGAAGGGGTACATATGGGAAAATTTGCGAAAAAATGAATTTTGAGCTAGGGCTCTGGAATTTATATCACTTCTTCCTTGATACAAGAAAACATTCCCCACCAAATTTCAGCCTCAAAAATAGTCGTGAAGACTGAAAAACATGGAAGTAAGCGTCAGAATTAGACGAAATTAATTATTCAGGATAGCCTTTCCTTGTGTTTTCGGTAGAATTCCGGAATTTCTGCCACTGGTCGTGACATGCTTGAAGATGTGAAATTGTGTCCAGCCGAGTGACGCAAGGCAACTGTCATGCATCTACGCACAAATGAACGCACACTTGCTCGGCACATCTCAATCTGAGCCGGCCGGTCATCCTAGTACTTCCACTATCGTGAACATCCGCTTTGAGTATCCGGCGGCCGGAGAGGGTTAGCGGTACTCATAGTGGA